>JBAMJV010007627.1:0-27928 GCA_037951105.1 Echinarachnius parma
GTCCGGCGTAGAGCGGCGGGGACAGTCCCATACATTCAATGTGTCAGCCCAGGAGGTCAGTGCATGGTCAGCCAATCAGCGCGCCAGTTCTCTCGAGCAAGGGACACTGTTACCCATCGTATCGATGCACGTTCCCCGTGTTCCTTCTCTGTGAAACTGCAAATAGATCGCGACGGTAGCCAGAGTATGGAGACGGTCAACAGGTGATTTAAAATCCCCCGTCCTAGCACTTGCGTCGTCGAGCGAAAAAGGACGCATAATAATGTCACCAGTAAGGGGCGAGGTGAATAATTTCATCATTTGTTGAGCGGTAAATCAATATCGACTACAAATACTAATAAAGCGGCGTGTATGTTTATGGTTAGTTGTTTGAAGTACAGTGCCGTAGGTCGGTAATTGCGAGCTTACGTGCATTATGTGGTGGGAGAATTTTGAAGCGATGACATTCAAGCCCAGTAAGTGATCAATTAGCCAGTTAATCACGTAATGCTTTACAATGTTTACTATATTTGAAACCAGCCAAGTTTATATGATAGCAAACTTTCTCAATCATCCTCCTCAATATCTGCATAAAGGTTCACGAATTGTTGAGGAAGTTTAGAGAGATACCCGCAATCGCCCTCCCTTAATCTAAAGAGTTAATGCAAATATTATTGAATAATAAAGGTGCACGCCTGTAAAGTGTCATATATATTGCCCAAAAATGACAATTTGAGACTTCAATCCTGTAACAAATCACTGCTAAGATATGTCCCAAATTGATGTTCAAACGGACGTTATGAGGCTTTTGACCGTTGATTAACGCTTTTGAGCCTGAAATGATAGATATCGTATACTAAGGGCAATTTGAAAACATAATTAACCCTACTTTATTATGCTCTTACCATAAGCTTTACAACAAGGTAGAAGAGAAACGAGGACAGTTCCAAGTAATTGCATGGAGTTAGACACTTTATCAGGGCATCCCTTTGAGCAAATAGTTATGCACAGAATATAAAACTTATAAGATGCTTTGCTAATTTTTAAATTGTATTTCGATGTTAGCCAGGTTGTAATATACACTACACACAAAAAGTAAGTACCCCCCTAGCATTTGTTCATATATCTCAAAAAAGTATTTCTCCGATGTTGATCATCAACGGTAATGGATGCACAATTTTCTTACGCACAATGTGATTGGTAAATGGTAAAAATTTTCTATAACAAAGTGCAACAAAAAAGTTGCACTTTCAGTTTTATTTGGCATAATGGGTACATTTTGTATACGAGTAAACATCTTTATTGAAGATAACCCGACACACCAATCTATTATGTAATCCACTGCTTTTGCATTGTTTTATAGTAACACCATTTTTCAAAAGCATGCATTTTCCTAAAACAGAAGGCCTTTCATATGAAATTGTTGGGGATTAGAATGTCCTGTTTTTATCTTAATTGGAATTGGCCTAATTCACTAATCTGTTATGTAATTCAGTACTCCTGCTGGCATTGTTCACAGTGGAACAAGTTTTCAAAAGCTTACTCGTGTACAAAATGTACCCACTATGCCACATAAAACTGAAAGTGCAACTTATTTTTTGTGCACTTGTTTTTATAGAAAATTCATTTTTTCATGATGAAAATGTAATGCCATGGCAACCATTTACCATTCACATTGTGCGTAAGAAAATTGTACATCCATTAGCGTTTGAATGATTAACATCGGTGATACTTTTTGAGATATGTGAACAAATGCTAGGGGGGTACTTACTTTTTGTGAATAGTGTATATGGGGTTTCTTCAAAACAAACATCTCCCATGTTCCTCCTCTAATATCTGCATAAAATAGACAGTACTGGGAAAGAAGCTGTTCTCTTACACTACAGTATGGTACCATTCACTTCGATTTCAGACAATTGAATCAAAACACATGTTACGTTTCTAACATGTTCCATATGGAAACATTTACGAATTGACACAAGGGTCTTGACGGGCAATCAAACTTTGGGTCTAGTAGATTTTAGCTCGGAAAACTCGTTTACCACGTGGTTATGTTTGTAAAGTTTGAATGTCAGTCAGGTGCAATCTATAGCTGGTAGCTTCAAACAACAATACCATGTTTATCATTTTTTATTATCTCTTGAGGTACCTGCAAATATAATTCCTTGATGGATTGAATAATTGTAACCATACAAAAACATTATTATTGATTTATAAGCACGTAATATTATTTAGCATCATCTATAAGCGACTTGTGTAGTGTTATAATGTATCTATTGGGAAACACAGAAATCGTCAACCTGATTTCAAGTTTTCTACCTCAACTTCCCGGGGGGATTATTATAGCCAGGCAACCTATTATATTCATATTCTCATATTCACCTATTAGCAACTGACTATTAAAATACCCAAAACACAACATAATTCGATTATTATATCATTTTACAGTGCAGCTAAATATACAATGTCACCTAATTCTCTGGAACATTAATATGTTATTTGTTTTGTATCGTTATGCATAAAACCCTTTCACATGAAGAATCACATTTTTGAAATCCAACTTCATCACAATCATTGCAGCTATTGACATGTGTTTTTGTTTTAATAAGTACCACTTGACCATCCGACGTGATGAATCATATGTTGAGAGACAACTTCATGTCTTCATTCCCATCAATATGCGGCCGATCTGGTGCCCAGGTCTATGCGATAGGTGGTGGAGCCCAACACAATAGAGAACTTTGGGTCTTTCTATCTACCCAATTTGACTCCTGTCTAAGATAATATGTATCGAAGCTAGCTGAGTAGCAGTCGTTAAAGTACCATACCAAGAGCTCGGTTGCAAAAGGTACTACATCATAATTTCAAGTTCTGAGAAAAATGTGATTTTTTTATTATCATAGTTAGCAATGTCAGATGGGAATGATAATTCCCCCCATTTTACTGGTATATGATACAACACTAAATCCACTCTTAACAAAAAATCCAGGTCCATACATTTATTTTTAATAAATTAATCATTTTTTAATATTTTGTTGGATGTACATACCAGAGATAGATTCATTTTTGATGTCATTAGATATTTCGTGGACTTATATTGTCTGGTTATGGGGTTGATGGGGGTGGGGTGCAAGGTCAAGGGGGCCTAGGTAATTGACAATGCCCTGCCCCATTTAGCAGCAAAAATAACAAAAATTTCACATCTAACCCCCCCCCCCCACCCCCCCCCCCTCCTCCCCTACCACTTGCTGACCAACATTTTGAATAATTGATTGCGTAAGAGTTCAAACCAATTATGCCCGATTTAGTTTAATGTCCTGGATCTATCGTCATGGGGGCAGTGGCGTAGCTACGGGGTGGGGGGGGGGGGGGGGGGGGGGCACGTGCCCCCCCCCCCAATATTTTTCGAAAAAACAATAGAATACATAGAGGCCATTAAAAAAATAAAAAATAAATACATAAGGTGTGCCCCCCCCCCCCCCCCCACCCCCCCCCCGGTCCAATAATTTCGAAAAAAACAATAGAATACGTAAGAGGCCATTTTTTAAACAACAAAGAAATACGTAGGGTGTGCCCACCCCCACCCCCCCAATAATTGTTGTGCCCCCCCCCCCCCCCAATCAGTCCCGACCACGCTACGCCACTGCATGGGGGGATACATCATGCATAAAAGGTAATAATGGGGGAGGGGTCACAAAGGGACAGGATTCTCCAACCAGGAAGCAGGGGCAATATACCCACCATGTTTCCCCCAGCCCCTTTCTCTCACACAGGCTTTCTTTCTTATTTTCCATCTACCCACTCATTTTATTTTATTTTTCTTTTCTAATTTTTCTTTCATTCTCGCCATGTAATTTCTCTATTCTTTTTTTCTCTCACGGGCTTAACGCTCTCGATTTCTTTGTTTCATTTGTTTTTCTGTATTAATTTCTATTTTTTTCTTCTCTGAATTCTCTCTTCGCGTGTCTCTAGAACACTCTATTAATTTTCTTTTTTGTTCTTTCTTTCTTCATGTCTTCAGTCTCTATCACTATTCCCCTCATGCAGTTTTATTATGCAGTTTATTATTGTAAAGAGATAAAGTTTGACCGAGTAATCGAGTATTATGATGTGGACACATGAATTTCATGTCATATAATTTACATTTTAAAAGTAACATTGCTTTCAGATTAGTTATTACACACTTATTAGCTGTGAGCCAGTCCATACCTACAAGTGCTTGTACTTGCATAAATTTGGGCACAACTTATGGTTCAAACTCAATGATCAATGTCAAACTCAAAGTAATGCACAGTCAGTAAACCGCCAGTAGCTAACAGTAAACGCAGTGCATGGGACTACAACAAAAAAAAATCACTTACTTTATCCACTGTTTCTCCGCGTTCCACCGTGTGTGGTGATTTTAACAGGAAGCGTAGTGTTTACAGATTAGGTCAGGTAGGTCAAGTCAATTACTGCTCTCTGATTGGTCAATTTCCTCTGATGGCATTGGAATGATGTAGTACCTTTTGCAACCGAACTAAAATGGATGTAGTATCTTTGCAACCGAACTGATTTTTTAATGTAATTTTTAAAAACTTTCTAGTTGGAAATTCAGCTTTTTGTTAATGTAAAGAGGTCATAAAAATGAGTACATTAAGACCAAAATTCAATTTGTTGAAAAATGGATGTAGTACCTTTTGCAACTGAGCTCTTCATTTATATATATACAGATATGTATAATTATATCCAAACACGCTACAATTGGACATTTAGTTTTGATTCATAGTGCATAAGTAAATTTAACTCCATCTTTGTAGGTCAGGGTAGTCCTGTTAAAGGGACAGGTCCACTTTTACAAAACGTCTGAACAGCTTTCAGTTGACGGATGGGGATCAATGTAACACTAAAAAAAAAAACAGAGCGAACAGCCCTCTAATTTGGATTCTACGAATGAAAACGAATGCGTCCCTCCATTTAAACTATATATCGGTCAATAAAGGCGTTCAACTGATTTAGCATTAATATTACAAGAATATAATACTAATTCTCGTAAAGGTATTGGGGAAGCCGACATTTGTTAACGTATGTCACGGAAAAAGATCTCAAAAAGAAAGAATATATCAGTAGTCAGTTTTAAGCGATGTTTGGGTATTTTGCTTGGTAAACGGCTCACACTTATTACTTATGCACGAGTCACGTAGCTAGCGCGGGTCACGTAGGGGTCATGCATACCGATCTGGCACTCCGTGAAATATATGTACAAACTTACTCATGTACCTAATTAACCGACGTCCCTCAGTTTATTCAGTTGAGGTCTATAACTCCACGAAAAAGATATTTCAAGCGTAATTTTTTCAGGCATGCTATTAAATGACATTTCCTTTCATATAGGACAATAACCTCGCAACTTTTGAATTTTGGCTTGCAAAAGTGGATCTCTCCCTTTAAGATAATACTACTATATTTTGATAACGCTGAGAAGAATATTTGTAGATTTTCCTATCAGCGCAAATATGATTATTATAAGTTATTCGAGTACTATTTGTATCGATATCATAATGTATTTAATTTACGGATATTTCGGAGGGGGGGGGGGGAGGGGGGGGGGGGGGGAGGGGAGGGGAGTGGTGACAGGGCGTCGCTGAAAATTGTTGAGGACGAGACGAGACCACTGATTAAGTTTTGTAAACAGAGAAGGGGGGGGGGGGGGGTCCGATACCATTGGTTTAGGTGGTCGAGATCGTAAAACAGTGGTCCTGAAATCGTTTGTAATTTTGTAGACATTTCGAGCCTGTTATAACTATTATTTATGATTGTTTTGTGCCAGTTTTGGTTACTAACATTCAGCCTTACAATAACTGAAGTGTACTACTCCTTTAAAGTTAGAGTACATGTATTATAATTATAATGATATAACGAGCTTAGGATGTAATTAACATAATTTAGTAAGATGAGCCTATTATGTTCCATATGTATCCATTTTCAAACTGTGTTAATTTGTGGAACAATTATGGCTGAGTACAGTGCGGTAGCACCTACATTATTTGTCTAGGAACAAACGAGTTTGTTGTTGAATTACTTTCAATTAACATCATTATTAGATTTACGAAAGATAGCATACATCCGTCGACTTCGATCACATAGAAAAGTCAAATTTTGAAATAATGAAAAGCCTGTAAAAAAAATGTGCTACTTGCTCGAAAAATAAATATAAGAACGAAAACAATATGTTACATTTCCATAAACATGCAACACACATTTATATATTGGCAACGTCATGTGTCATACATATTCGACAGTGGATGGTGAGCAACTTTATGAAGCTGAGCACCGATAAGACGGAATATCTCGTCCTTTGCTCTCCTCAAATGAAAAGAGAAATATCTTCCATGAAGGTCTCAGTCGGTCCAGCTTCCGTCTCCCCGGGTAAAGGTGATCGCAACCTTGGCGTCTACTTCGATCAGCACATGAACATGGACAAACATATCTCCCAAGTCTTTAAAACGGCCTACTACCAACTTCGTAAGATTGCCGCGATACGACCACTCCTCACCCGTGCTGCAGCAGAGAGTCTCATCTACTCCCTAATAACATCCAGATCGGACTTCTGCAATAGCCTTCTTGTTGGCCTTCCAGCTGCATCAATAAGAAGACTTCAGGCTGTGCATAATGCAGCTGCTCGCTTACTCACAGGAGGGAAAAAGTACGACCACATCACACCAATCCTGGAAGAATTGCACTGGTTGCCAGTTGAGTACAGGATAAAGTTCAAGGTCATATTACTGACATTCAAGGCTGTCGACGATCTGGCCCCTCAATATGTCGCTTCCTTGGTGGAAAAGAATCAGTCTCGTCCATGGCTACGCTCGTCAGGTCTTCTACTCCACGTCCCACGGACACGACTCCAGAAGTATGGTGATCGTGCCTTCTCTTCAGTTGCTCCACGCCTCTGGAACTCCCTCCCTCTTTTGCTTCGCAAAATGGACAAACTTGAAGGTTTCAAAGCAGGCATACAAACATTTCTTTTCAAGCAATATGTGCAGTAAATTGAGTTTTTGGAGGAGCGGCGCCTTTGAATGTTTGAACAGATAAATGGCGCCATACAAATGCTGTGGATCATCATCATCATCATCATCAGTCAAAGTAATCGTTTTCTTGTTCCTGTAGCAGGATTACATTATGTTATTTTAAAAGGTGTTCCATTCTCTAGCACATCATTTTCATTGTACGTTTGAATACATAATAGTATGTATAATATACAATAAACTGTTTTTTAAAGTTTTATTGAAACAAATTAATGGATGGCCATGGTTCATTATACTATCGAGGACTATAACACTAAAACGAGTTGCTCGCGAATGAAAGTAATACATTTCCCAGAGTTATTGCAATTAGGTTTTTGCAGGAAATGATTAAACAGAAATGTAATAACAGAATATAAAAAAATTAACACACACACACACCGTCACGCACACACAAACAAAGACACACACACAAACACACATACACAAAATAAATTTGTTCCCCAAACTACTGAACTATAAAATGAAAAGTAGAATGCGTATCACTAACCGAATCAGCAAACTACACGACATAAGAATAACTTATGTAGGAATACACTTACCGTCGTCAGGTCACATGCAAACTCGTTGATTTCAAAACGTAAATTCCAAGTTTGTTACCAGGTTCTGATCAGGATACCACAACAGCAGAACAGCGATTGAGACAAGTCAGATAACATTGGTTTGAAAGCACATACTGAAGGGGCTGCAATAACACAAGGGGCGTGTCGCGTCGAATGTCTATTGAGTTCGCCCTTTTCAAACAGAGGCACACAATGTTACATTAACATCGAAATGTGTTACTCTGAGTCACAGAGTGCCACAAAAATAACACAAATTTAGAAAGTAATGGTATCAAACACATGTTAACAAGTGGGAAACGCGGTATTCGATAATGAATAAAGGTCAGGATGCGTACTGTCAAAGAAAATGAGAATGATAATTTACTTCACTGGCTTTCAAAACTCCTTCGAAATTGTTGCATTTATGATGACATCGGAGGACGATACATTTATAACCCGGCACTTGTTGGTCTTGGGATGACATGAACAACGTACTTTTCTTCAGCATACATACACAAATACATGGCGGGAACAATAATAAATTGGGCGGGATCGCATGCAGCTTCGACTAAGATTTGCGTAAAACTTCAAGTGCTGATGGTTCAAATGTACAATATAGTTATAGTCATTTATAATTTAATATGATACCTCTAGTATGCAAAGAGTTCATCTCAGATCTCCTAACCAATAAGGAGTGACGTGAATGATGTCATAATTTGTGAGCGGTAAATAAATATGAAATACAAATACAATTAAGGGGCGTTATTGTATAGTTAACACACTGCATAACCTATGATTGCCAGTTTACGTGCGTTATGTGTTGGGGAATTTGAAAGCGATGGTATCAGCGCAGTAAGAGGTCAAGTAGCAGATAATCAGTAATCATGTAATGCTTTTCAGAAGTTTACACATTTGGAATTCAGCCAGGTTGATATGATAGTTGGGATCCCTTCAAACAAAACTATTCCTCCTTAGACCTGGGAATGAAGCTGCTCTCATGCACGATATGCAGGCAACAGTTAGATTTGATACAATGTTATTCAAATATGTATCACGTCTTTTCATGTTCCATATGGAATTTATATAATATTTTGACCGGGAATCAAACTCCGGTCTCCATGTTGAGCTCCGAAGATAGTAACCAGGATTTGTGAACTTGGTTGTGCATGTCAAGTGTTAATATCTTACAGGTAGCTGCATCTTTAAACAACAATGTTATGTCTACCATTGTTTAAATCTCACTTAAAGTTTCGGTACCTGCGAATTTTACTCCTAGCTCGAATAAATAATGCTATAACATAACATAATGAAATAATAAATCGTACTTTGTTATATGTATAACGCATAATATGATTGAACATCACCTTGAAGCGCTCTTGAGTTATCAGTGTTATAATCTCGGTGATCGGATACACAGATATTGTCAACATGCACTTCGTGTGCCCTTTCCCAACTCCCCGGGAATACTCTAACCAGGCAACCTATTATTGGGGCTCTCATTCTCACATTTACCCACTATTTTACTATAAATATGCAACAAAAACAACAACAAATAATCTTATGATCTAAAATCTGTTATGTCGGTTATCGGTTATGTTTTTTCGTTAGTATTCATGGCTAATTCGTAATACTATTTATGTATATGATGATGTATTTCTCTAATTATTGTATTATATATTGACGTTTCGTTATACCTCATGAGTTCATTAATGTTATTTTCATGTTTGTAAACTAATATTGTTGCAAATGACACTGCAATCCAGCTTGTAGTTGTGAATGTGACATTCTGTTGAATAAAATACTATTATTGTATATGTCCACGGCGCGATCCCGTGTCTTCAGTTTTGACACCTATCTTAAACCGATTGTCAACGGAGAGCTCGAGGTCTACGAATGACTCTATTATTTATAGTGGAACTGAATAAATGAATATTAAAAACCCCAAAAATATTACTATTTGAACGTTTTCATCGCTGTGCATAATACCCTTTTACGAAAAACAAATAACATATTTTGAAGTCAACTACATTCCCATCCATGCAGCCTTGCATTCTCGGGTCAATAGGATAGGTGGAGCCTAAGACAACATATAACTTTGGCTCTCTTTATCAGAACAATAAAGTCCTATATATAAGATATACAGACGAATCTAATTAGAAGTCGTTGAAGTACCCTCCATTGCTTTTCATACACAAACAAATATTGTATTTTACCGTTGTAAGTTATGATTAATATTTTGAAACTCAACTGTATCCACATACATGTTGCTGGCCAGGGTGCCAAGCCAGATTAGATAGGTGTAACCTAAAACAATGGAGGACTTTGGATCTTTCTATCAGCACTCGTTGACTCCGGGCTAAGATAATACAAATGTAATTAGCAATCGTTGAAGTGCCATTTTGTTATCTTTCTATCAACGATATATTATATATATGGGACCGTTTAACGTTATGATTAATATTTTGAAAGTCAACTTCATCTCTATCTATTATGCGGGCCTGAGTGCCTGGGTCTTGGGATGGGTAGAGCCTAAAACATTGGACACCCTTGACTTTATCTATGAACAAACTCTGTCTCCCTTGTCTTAGATACGACAAAACTGATTAGCAGTCGTTGAAGTACCATGTTTTGATCTAAATATCCCAATTATGTATTATGCATTGGGCAGCTAGTCATGAGTAATACTTTAAAAGTAACATCCCGCCTGTGCACATGCAGGCCTTAGTGTAGCCTGGTTAAGATAGGACGGCTATATTTTGATACATTGAAATACAATACTATTTCATTTTCCTATATATATTTGTTTGGTGTGTAAATAGCCTAAAATCATTCTGGAACGTTGCTCAGATATGTAATTGCATGCGTACGTATTGCAATGGGGGGGGGGGGGGGGGGGGGGGTTGGTGGTAGGATGAAAAGGCCATCCCTCGATAGTAAAAAGCAAAATATTTTTAGTCCAAACATAAACTAATGAGCAAATTAAATGAGTGTTCATGTTTTAGCGGATATGTATAATGCACATTCTTTAAAAAAAGGTTGTTATTATCATTTGTTAAACGGTGGTCAAATAGCAGTAATTTCGTTATCATCACCATCATCATCATCATCATTTTTATCATGTTTATCATCATCATAGTTATCGGTATCATCTTCAAAGAATCGTAAACATGATAGTGATCACCACCGTTACTATCATCATCATGTTCACATTCAGAATTAATACAATTATCATTACCATCATCTTAGTGTGTACCACCACATCTGTCCACCACCATCAGCGTTATCACCATTACAATCACATAATCATCATCATCAACATCGCCAATATCATAATCATCATCTCAATCTTCATCGTCATCATCATCATCATCATCATCATCATCATCATAATCATCATCATCATTAACAATTCATCGATATCATAATCATCATCACAATCTTCATTATCATCACGATCATTTTACATTCTGTCTTCATGAATAAGTTACAGCAAATAAGTGTCAATATACTACACTAGTATATCCTCGGTTTCATATCCCAACCAACTGATGCAACATATAAGATACCATAAGAACACACATAGCTTGGATATTATACAGTGGTGGGTTATATTATAACCAAGTTGTATTGTCATGTATTTGTTTGTATTATTAATATGTTGAGCTCCGAAGATTGTTTGCGAACTTGGTTGTGCACGTCAACTTTTTTTTGTCACACATAACAAAAGTATATTTAAACAAAGTCCATGATTTCATGTCTATCATTGTATAAATCTCTCTTCACGTTTCGGGACCTGCACATTTAACTCCTAGCTCGAGTAAATAATGCTGTAACATATCATTGTATAACAATAAATCATACTTTGCTATATGTATATAACGCATACCAGTTAGTCAGGAACCACACTATAAATGTTTAACTTCTCACATTTAGCAGTTTGCAACTGACTTTACAAATGCTACACAAAAACGTATATCATGATCTAAAAGCGGTTTAACCACAACTCGACCCCATGTCTCAGATTGTTAACCCATACGCCTAAACCATTTGGCCACGGAGACCTCGTGGCCCTATAGAATAAATCCTTTTAACCTAAAACTGAACATTTCATCAGAAACAATTTCACCTAGTCATTTTGAAAATAATTATAATTATGTTTTTGTTTTGTTTTCATCGCAATGCATAAAGACCCTTTCAAGTTAGTAATGATTCATTGTGAAAGTCTACTTGATCCCTATCCCTATCGATGAGCTCGATGAGGTGGGAGCCTAACACAAAATAAAACAAAATGTTACTCTTAATATCAGCGCAAAGTTCCCCCTGCATAAGATCATACGAGTCTAGTCAGAGTTGATTGAAATACACTTGTTGTACTATTCTATCCAAAAATGTTTGCAGCTCTCTACCGTCCCATGTTAAATACATATTTTGAAATTCAACTTCATCACTATCCATTTTGCCCTATAAATGAAGAGCTTAATTTCAAAAGGGGGTAGATCTACTTGTTCAACTTTGGATGGAGTAAAGCAGGTTTCTTTGTCAAACCACGTACACATGACCATGGGAATGTAAGTATGGATCGTCCCATATGTTGAATTTGATTGTGTAATTTGTCCTAAAATTTGGATTCTACATAGTTACGAAGTTTATTCATGTACTGATATCGCTAACTCAATTTGTATAGAAAGTGGATTTAGCCCATTTTGGAACTAAGCTCTTCAAATACAAACAAATGTTCAAACAAATGTTATTTATTTAAATATCCTTCAATTGGCTGGGCTGTGAAGAGCTAAAGCTGACATCTCTTAACCAATCACGAGTGATGTGGATGGCACCATATTTACACAGCTATTAAGGCTATGTCAATTTCAAGTCAAAATATTTGGTCCCAAGAGGTGTGTGGCCAACAATTCTTAAGTAATTCCATGTCGGATGTATATTACTTCATATGGCTTGGTACGAACAGTCACGTTCACGTCACGTTCACGTCACGTTAAGGTTCTGTACCTTTTGTGAAACAGGTCACCCAAATCTACGAACAGTCACGTTCACGTCACGTTCATGTTCTGTACCTTTTGTGAAACAGGTCACCCAAATCTACGAAGTGTAGGGTAACGTGACCCAACAATTTGTTGACCTGCTATATGCAATCTACGAAAGCTCACGTAAATTGCCGCTGGCGTTTTAAAAAATAACGTAAATTGTCATTGAGAAGAGACTAATGGCAAAATAGCTGGTTCAGGGCGAAGATGTTGTATAGATTATGTGAAATGAATGAAACAAAATGTACCATTCATAGGCGTACCCATGGGGGCGGGTAGGGGGGGGGGGGGTGTACCCCAAAAATACTGTTTTGGCTGTTTTTAATTCACTCCAAATATCTACAGCTAACCCCCCCCCCCCCCCCCCCCCCCGCTCAAAGAAATTTGGCTGACGAAATAACCCCCTCTCCTTTCCCTTTAAAAAAAAAAAAACATGTGTGCGGCCACTGCATGCTACCATTACTCAGTGTACAAATGATGCAGCTAATGCTAGTGAAACTAATATAATGGAATGTACCAATATATAATGTACAATAAAATGTAAAATTATATACTAAAGTATCGTGTATGGTGTAAGGAAAAGCGCATACACTTATCAAAGGATGATAATGACACAGCTAGACAAATGCATGCACACCCAGACACAATGGTAGCTATTTATACCCTCCCATACACGCAAATTATACGTACACAAAAGACAAACATGTAATAAAAACAACAACAAATTAAAGTCCCCCTTTAAAAATAGCGAAATTTGAGCAAAATAACTTTCTACACGTATTGATTACTTGTGTGTGATAATAAAATTCAGTGGTGTAGCGTGGTCGGACTGATTGGGGGGCAACAAAATCACTAGCGAACCCACGATTTTTTCAAGGGGGTTTTTGTCAAAAAAGTGATGTTGGTCCGGGACCAGTCCCAAAATGTTGAACCTAGACCAGGACCAAGTAGTTAAAAAAATCCTGTCAGCGGCGGGGGGGGGGGGGGGGGGTGGGGGTAGGCTTAGTCGTAATATTTTTTCGAAGCCTAGACCAGGACCGGTTCCAACAGGACCAGGACCTAGCGGTTCATAAAATCCTGTCAGCGGAGAGGGGGGGGGGGGGGGGGGGGGGAGGTAGTCGTAATCGCCGCGCCTTGCACAGGTACGTTTCATTGCGTGCGTGCATATCGAATATCGCATATAGTGATCTGATGCGTCGCGACGATATCGACGAGATTCGAGAGCGAGGCCGAGGCACAGTTTGACGACGCGGCGATCGAGTAAATTGCAGGCTAGGCGCCGGATATTTTCGATGATATAAAGTGAGAATGTGAGTTTAGTTTGGTATATCATTATACTTTTCCAGCTGTTACGAGGACATGCCATATGCCCAGGCCCAAGGCTCGACACGGCTATGGCCCAAAGCCTGGCAGGACTTTGTAATCAAGGCTATTATATGCACTAGATATCTGCCTTATCATTATTGACGGCAGCCAGTGAATTCCAGAGTGCAGTGGCAGTGCTAGCTTCCATGCTATTATGGTCGGTCTAGGCCCTATATAGGTAGGCCGGCTATGCAGTGGCAATCTTTGCACATTGCTCATGCAGCCATAGCCGTGTCGAGCCTTGGGCTTGGGCATATGGCAAGTCCTCGTAACAGCTAGAAAAGAATAATGATATACCAAACTATACTCACATTCTCACTTTGTATCATCGTCATCGAAAATATCCGGCGCCTAGCCTGCAATTTACTCGATCGCCGTGTCGTCAAATTGTGCCTCGGCCTCGCTCTCGAATCTCGTCGATATCGTCGCGACGCATCAGATCACGTACTTACATACAATTTTGTGTGCGCTGCGACAAATCCTTAAACACGCAATCCCCATAGGAATCCATCGCACAAAAAGGACAAGTTGTGTCGTCGAAAATATTCTGGATGACGTCATTACTAGTCTTAGTAACAAGCGCTTTCACTTTTACAAATAATGATTAAACACTCACTTCACGTTTTGGTATACGTGACGATTCGAGTTTTACCGGCATGGAAAACGACAAATTGTTGGGTCACTTTACCGTGACTGTTCGTAGATTTGGGTGACCTGTTTCACAAAAGGTACAGAACCGTGAACGTGACGTGAACGTGACGTGAACGTGACTGTTCGTACCAAGCCCTTCATATCGAACAGTGTATTAAACTCTAATGGAATCGGCACTTTAAGATGAAATGTATTGTCATCATGTGACAATATGCAGAAGTTTGTCAAGTTTAAAAAGGAGTGAGCCAGGTATGACACCACACTTTTTCTTAATGTCTGTATAAGGTTCAAGCCCCGGGGATGCTCCAATAAAGTTAGATATGAGAACAATACGTTAGAAGGGCGGGAACGCCAGCATGTAATTGAAATTGAGTTTACCCCTAGAATAATCGTCATAATACAATATGTGGTCATACGTACACTGTATACACAATAACTATACCACCGGTATAGTGTCAGTATTAATCTTACTTTTCGTAACCTTTCAGGAGTTATGCGGTTAATGTAACGTGTATACATATAGCACTCTAAGTAGTATCAATACATTCAAAGTGATTGTAGGGCATCGGTTGAAAATGTATTTTAAATATATACAAATATTTATGGCTCTGTTTATGTAGTGTTATGACAATATATTCGAATGCAAACAATTGTTGGTGTTATGTGGCTACGTTTATAGACTATTTACATTTTATTTATGGTTTATAATGTTGACACACCTGTACAATGATTTCCCATAACTATTCGACTTTGACTTAATGGTTTAGATTATATGCGTAAAACAAATTTAGACCCATGGCGGTACACATCGTATTTCAATGAAAACACTGTTTATCATAATGGTTTATCTATAGATACTTCAATTTAATTTGTGTTAGGGTGGGGGAAAGACTAAAGAATAGTAAGAATACTTAAGATAAATCTATGCCAAAGCCTTTTTATACCAGATGTATATTATTCTATAGTGCATGTGCACAACTCTACTGTCATCGGCAATGCGATATGAAATATAACATAATTTTGTGTGATACTTTGCATTCTTTGGAAGTCAGGCTAGCAAGAAAATTGATACAATTTTCATTGAATGTTATGAGGTTCAACATGTTTGAATGTGCACAGTGTGTCACATCACTGCCCCGGCAACCAACCCGCAGGTCCCAGGTTCGATTTGTCTATAATTGAAATGCAATGCCAACTATTTTCCAGTGATCCCTTGATTACTGTATGTTGAACAAAATCCCACGTTCATCTGGACGTTAGCATGTTGCTTACGGAAACCGGAAGGGTTTTGTACAAAGTCTTTTCGAATTTCAGAATGTCGAATGAAACGGGTTAATAAATAATGTACATGTACCAACAAAGGTACGCTGATGAATCCGTTAGTCGTGTATACGGATACGAAGTGGGTTAGACATATCCAAGGCATGCATTTTATATGATAAGCATTTCTTTTGTTCTTATTAACATCAGCGATATATATTTTGGATTAGCATCATGAATGCCTTCATCATGAATTGTCCAACATTGCAAACCTGTAAAAGGGGATGGAAGGAGGATGATGCGTGGTCCCACACCCCTCACCACCAGCCCTGTAAGCAGACCTATCATACATCCGTCTTCAGTGAACACTCTCATACATCAGCTTTCCCGCCTCCTTCTCGCCTACTATTCCCCACTGACGTCTCCCATGACATTGCATGAACAACCCACTCCGGGCTAAAGCCCCCATCCCATGCCCCTTCCTAAAATCTCCTTCCCCCAGCCTTCTCCAAAAATACCGCCTGACAGCCACAAATATATCTATACGGAGCGTGACAAATAATGGAGAACTTTGACGCTAAATACTGCATCAAACAAGCGTGTAAAGTACCGGAGATATAAACGCATGTAATCAAATTATTAATGGCACAATTGTCGAATTTCTGCGCATTTAAGAATATAACTTTACGACGTTTACAATCGAATAAAATTATATTAACTGTCTGTACTCTACATACAAATGATCAACATGAAAACACTAGTTTGTGTTATATGGCTGTGTTTATAGGATGATAACCTTTAAACAATGATTATTTCTAACAAATTACACTATATGAGGTTATTGTAAGACTTTATTGCATTAATTAAATTTGCAAATAGTTACGACCCATAACGACACACCTTTGAGATCATTGACCCTCGCATACAATATCTGTACGCTTGCCAAAAAATTCGTTTTTGGAAAGTATCATAATAAAAGTCAAACTAATAGTGCGTTATGAATAAAACTCCCGCCAGATTCATAATTATTTGTAAATAAATTAAATCATAAAGCAAGCATCCCATGTATATTAAACTTAATTTGATACGTTGTTTGGGTCATTTGGTATTCAGTTATGGGTGAAACTTTATATCATAACGTTTGACGGCAATATTTTATTGCCTTTTGCACACATCAAACGGGGTTAAACTTTTAAAATATCATAATTTAGTGTGATTTTTGACAATCTTTGAAAGTCAGCCTAGAAAATGTTGGAATGCACCCTTATGGTACAGTCACAAATGGTCCGTTTTGGGCTACGGCGCCCGTACGATGCCACTTTTAGGTGAAATCTTGCGGGATCTTCCGGCGCCCGCACGGGTGCCGTGGCTATCGTACGGTCGCCGTTGCATTTTTCCTCGCCGTACGATTTCAAAAATTGGTTTAACGCAGAGTTAAAACAAAAAATGCATCGTACGCTTTTGTACTTGCCGTAAGCACGTAGACACCGCGTAGAGAGCATCGCACGGGCACCACAAGGGCATCGCACGGGCACAGCACGGACATCGCAGCCTTTTATTCTCGAATAGCGTACAATTTTGAGACTGAAAATGTGGCCACTCAAATCGTACGGGTACCGTGGAGTCACCGTAAGAGTACCGTAAGGCACCCGTACGGGCACTTAGTTTGTGTTCACGGGGGCCGTGCGATTTATGTTTTATTTTAAGAGAAAGGTCATCGTACGGGGCCCGGAGAATATGTGACTGCTACTCTAACATACCACAGACATCGTACGATATCACGATTTCCCAAAATCATAGAAATCCGCCGTAGATAGAAAAATCGTACGGCGCCCGGACCATTTGTGACTGTAGCATTATTTGGGTCACACCACTGTCCCGTCAACCAACCCGCAGGTCCCAGGTTCGATGAGTCTACTTATTAAAATACAATGCCAAATCCCTTGATTACTGAACGTTGAACAATAATATCCCACGTCATCTCGACGTCTTTGTTAAAATGTTGCTTACGGGAATCGAGAGGGTTTTGATCAAAGTCTATGCGCGTTTCAGAATCTCGAAGAGAACGGGTTCGGGTTAGTGTACCATCACAGGTACGTTTACGAATCAAGGAGATACATGAAGAGCTTAAAGGGACTTAGTAACATTGTCCAAATCCTCAAAATAAAATTTTAATTCAGGCGGTTCCCTTATACCTTGTTGTATTTTTCAAATTTCCCTTTCGTTACAATGATATGTATGATTGAAGCAGTCAGATAAGAAAAACTCCGGGCGAGTTTTTCTTCCGTGTACAAAGTGAGTGCAGTGAGTTACTGAATATCACTTTGCATTTTCGCTCATTACTTGGCCATACAATGTCCATTCGACTTGAAATTTTCATACAATACCCTGTGGACATATGAGATAACAACAATATACATTGCATCAACCATTCATCACTTTTTGCACATGTCAACAAAGTTACTAGATCCCTTTAATTCCGAAAGGCACTAAATCCACTTTTTCAACTTTTGAGAAAAAACAGGTTTATCTGTCCAACTGTGTACACATCCTTATAGGAATATGAAAATTAAACTTTCCATAGTTTGACTTTGATCGTGTAAATTGTCCTTAAATTAAGATTTCTAGATACCTACGTAGCTTATACATGTAGTAAAATCGTGAACGTAATTATTATGTTAAGTTGATTTAGCGCCTTTTGGATGCCTTTTGGATTAGCATAATGAATGCCTTCATTACAGACTTTTAAAATGGGATGGAATGAACATGAGGCGTGGTCCCGCACCCGTCACAACCTGCCCTGTCATCAGACCTATTATACACTGTTAAAAAAAACAGTAGATTTTACAGGAAAAAAAATACAGAATCATAATCTGTAAATTCTTGTAACTGGAAATTTCCTTTAATTTAACAGAAAAGATCTCTAAAAAAAAAGAAGAAAGGTTTTTTTTACAGGAACTTGTTATGCTTACAGACCCCACGTACTGATTTTCTGTAATTTTACTGAGTGCTTCTTGAAATAAAATAATCTTCATATTTTAAGGAAAGATCTGTTTTCTTACAAAATTCATTTGAGAATCATCGTAGCCGCAGACCATCTGTAATTTTAAAGAATAATTCTAAAGGAAACGAAATAATTGTTTTTCAACAGAATCTGTCATTTATTTTACTTTAAATAAAAAGAAGAAAAGTCATTTTGCAGAAAATTGTTATGCTTACAGACCCCATGTACCGATTTTCTGTAATTTCACAGAGTGCTTCGTGGAATAAAGTAATCCTCATTTTTAAAAGAAAGAACTGTTTTCTTAAAAAATTGTTTTGTGAATCATTTTTGCCGCAGACCATCTGTAATTTTAAAGAATAATTTTAAAAGAAACGAAATAGCTGTTTTTCAACATAATTTTTCAATTATTTTACTTAAAAAGAAAAGAAGAACTGTTTTTTTACAGGAAATTTGTATGCTTACAGTACTGATTTTCTGTTATTTTACAGAGTGCTTCGTGAAATAAAGAAATCCACATTTTTAAAAGAAACATCTGTTTTCTTACAAAATTATGTTGTGAATCATTGTAGACGCAAACCATCTATAATTTTAAATAACAATTCTAAAAGAAACGAAATAACTGGATTCCAACACAATTTTGCATTTATTTTACTTTAAATAAAAAGAAGAAATTTTTTTTTGCAGAAAATTGTTATGCTTACAGACCCCATGTACCGATTTTCTGTAATTTCACAGATTGCTTTATGGAATAACGTAATCCTCATTTTTAAAGGAAAGATCTGTTTTCTTACAAAATTGTTTTGTGAATCATTGTTGCCGCAGACCATCTATAATTTTAAATAACAATTCTAAAAGAAACGAAATAACTGGATTCCAACACAATTTTGCATTTATTTTACTTTAAATAAAAAGAAGAACATTTTTTTTTGCAGAAAATTGTTATGCTTACAGACCCCATGTACCGATTTTCTGTAATTTCACAGATTGCTTTATGGAATAACGTAATCCTCATTTTTAAAGGAAAGATCTGTTTTCTTACAAAAATTGTTTTGTGAATCATTGTTGCCGCAGACCATCTGTAATTTTAAAGAATAATTCTAAAAGAACCGAAATAGCTGTTTTTCAACATAATTGTTCAATTATTTTACTTTAAAAGAATAGAAGAACTGTTTTTTTACAGGAAATTTGTACGCTTACAGTACCGATTTTCTGTGATTTAACAGAGTGCTTCCTGATATAAAGCAATCCTCAGATTTTAAGGAAAGATCTGTTTTCTTACAAAATTAATTTGAGAATCATCATAGCCGCAGACCATCTGTAATTTTAAAGAATAAATCTAAAGGAAACGAAATAACTGGTTTTCAACTGAATTTATCATTTATTTTACTTTAAATAAAAAGAAGAAAAGTCATTTTGCAGAAAATTGTTATGCTTACAGACCCCATGTACCGATTTTCTGTAATTTCACAGAGTGCTTAGTGAAATAAAGTAATCCTCATTTTTAAAGGAAAGATCTGTTTTCTTACAAAATTATTTTGTGAATCATTGTAGACGCAAACCATCTATAATTTTAAATAACAATTCTAAAAAAACGAAATAACTGGTTTCCAACATAACTTTGCATTTATTTTACTTTAAATAAAAAGAAGAAAAGTTATTTTGCAGAAATTTGTTTTGCTTACAGACCCATGTACCGATTTTCTGTAATTTCACAGAGTGTTTTATGGAATTACGTAATCCTCATTTTTAAAGGAAAGGTCTGTTTTCAAAAAACTAGGACTATAACGTGCGGTGTGCCACAGGTGCCAGTAACATTGTTTTAACTTATATTTAACTAGTTACCTTGTTGTACTGACTACTTTGAGTTTAGATTGTTTGCAGACGATTCAATATTTTCATACTTTTGATGAGAGTCAAAAGGAAATAGATTCAAATTAAGTTAATGAGCAATTAAATGCAGTTCAAAATGGTGTAATGCTAATAAACTCACTATTAATTTAAAGAAAACTAATTATATGATTATCCAAAGCAAAATACAGGTTACCTTGTTGTACTGACTACTTTGAGTTTAGATTGTTTGCAGACGATTCAATATTTTCATACTTTTGATGAGAGTCGAAAGGAAATAGATTCAAATTAAGTTAATGAGCGATTAAATGCAGTTCAAAATGGTGTAATGCTAATAAACTCACTATTAATTTAAAGAAAACTAATTATATGATTATCCAAAGCAAAATACAGGTTACCTTGTTGTACTGACTACTTTGAGTTTAGATTGTTTGCAGACGATTCAATATTTTCATACTTTTGATGAGAGTCGAAAGGAAATAGATTCAAATTAAGTTAATGAGCGATTAAATGCAGTTCAAAATGGTGTAATGCTAATAAACTCACTATTAATTTAAAGAAAACTAATTATATGATTATCCAAAGCAAAATACAGGTAATTAATGAAAACGGTGTCCTTAACTGTCTGGTACAGATATGAATCATGTTAATGTTGTAATTGTGGCATCTTTTCTAGGAGTTGAAATTGATAGTATACATTGATTTGGAAAAATCACATTGACTTTGTAAATAAGTGTGTTCGTAGAAAAGTGCGTTAGCTATTTAAATTGAGATATTTTGTGCCTCAGTATATTCTTGTGCTTTTGTATGAATCATTTATACAACTTCAAATTCTCTATGGAATTGAGGTATGGGGAAGCAGTTCTAAATCTCACTTGTATTCATTTAGCTCAACAAATGGCTATGCGAGCTATTATTTCAATTTCAATTTTATTTCCAATGATATAAAAACATCAACATTACGAAAAATCAAGTGAACAATTAATATCACATTATTACATAGATCTATACGGCGGGGTAATATCAATACTTTATAACAGTATGATAAATAAAATAAAAGTCCACAAAGCTTGAAGAAAGGACAGTCCGTTGTAAGTATACTTTGATAATTATTACATTTTCTTTATTGGGAAAATCCTCGAAACGACTGTTTAAACAATTGGGGATGTAAGATGATTTTAGTTTGCATGAACTTGCAGTTTCAACATTTGTATATGATTTGTACTTTACCACACTCATTATTAGAATATTGTCAGATGTTACACCATACTTATGAAACAAGACTTTGTTGGACCAAAGCTTTGGAATAGCTTACCCCAGAAGATTAAAGAACAAAAAACAAGATATTCATTTCATAAGACCCTCACAATTTATTTGTTGAACAAATACATCTTTTGCATAAGTTATTATTTAATTTCAAGAATTATTATATCAGCTTTTGTAATACTTGATAATAAAGAGAACCGATCTCGACAAACACCTGTGCTAACTTTCGGTTCTCTACCCATCAGAGCCTAAGGCCCACATATGTGTGGTTTGGTAGTCCTACACTTAAACAAGAAGAAGACTAGTTATGTGAAGTGTACAGAAAGAAAGAGCATAAATTCCTCTATTTTTAGATCCCTATTTTGTTACTCTACCTGCTTTAGTTATTTTTTAATGATTTGTTTATTATTGCGTAAATCACTATAATTTAGAAAAAATCCTTAAATTGGCAACACATTGTAATATTTAAAAAACAGATATTGGCGTTCAAATTGGCAACTTTGCAGCAAAGTCACTTCATATATTTTGTCTTAAATGGTCATTACTAAATATTTTCCACCTATTTTTATGTCATTGATCGGTCAACAACATTTAGGAGTTGCCAATTGTTAGAGGAGAACAATGATCAGATTTGCCTTAAAATAGCTCTCGTCCTTGGTGGGTTAACAACAATTTTAACTTTTGTATAAATATAAAATAATAGTTTACAGTTCGTATTTTAATAATTTGCCTTGGATGTATGTTTTAATGTAGGTACATACGATATCATTTTTGTTGTTGTTAATACACTTCAAACTTCAAACATGGGACATATGGCCCCACAAGGGTACACCCACCTAGAACCCACTTAATGAAACCATATGGGGCCATCTGGGTGCCCAGATAATGAAACCATATGGGCAGCCCATAATGCTGGTTCCATAATCGATCCCCACGCTATCCCCATTGCTATCGGGAAATTCATGATCGATTATGAACAATTGTAAGTGAATGTAGATTTCTTTCTTTCTTTTTGTAATTAATTCTTTTGAAAGCATTGTTATCATGTCCTTGTTGTTGAATATAATTCATAAACATGTAAATAACAATTGTATATTGTGTTATGAATTTGATTTGAAGGCTAATCATTTCAGAATCAACTCTCTGCAAATACTAACCACTAAAAACCCGCATACCTAGAAGATGTGTATATATATGGAACCGATTACATAAAATGTTAGTAAGAAAGGTAGGATGTTAGAATGATAGGTTTAGGATAGGCTTAGGATGATAGGATTATGTAAGTAGGCATAGGATGATAGGATTAGGTAAGTAGGCATAGGATTACAGAATTAGGATTAAGTTAGGGACGTGAATAAGTGCGCCATATTTCATTTTTGTGATATGGATTGAATTTCTGTTTTTTTAAAGAAGAAATTGTTTTTATCACATACAGATATTTTATAAAAACAGAAAAGTAGTAAATTGCAATAAGATTTATGCAGTCAAATTACAGGAGTTCTCGAGACTCTGCTGCAAGTACATATCTGTTTTTTAAAGAAGAAATTGTATTTATCACACACAGATTGTCTGTTAAAAACAGATAAGTAGTAAATTGCGAAAAGAATTGTGCAGTAAAATTACAGGAGTCCTCGAGACTCTGCTGCAAGTACTTTTCTGTTATTTTAAAGAAGAAATTGTTTTTATCACACACAGATTGTCTGTTAAAAACAGATAAATAGTAAATTGCGAAAAGAAGTATGCAGTAAACTTACAGGACATCTCGAGACTCTGCTGCAAAGCACTTTTCTGTATTTTTACTGAGAAATTTTCTAACAGTGTACATCCTTCTTCAGTTACCACCCCTCTCATACATCAGCTTTCCCACCTCCTTCCGATCGTATACCATATCCCACATACGTCTCCCGTGGCATTGCATGAACAACCCTCTCCTTTATCCCACAGAGGTCTCCCGTGGCATTGCATGAACAACCCTCTCCTTTATCCCACAGAGGTCTCCCGTGGCATTGCATGAACAACACTCTCCTTTATCCCACAGACGTCTCCCGTGGAATTGCATGAACAACCCTCTCCTTTATCCCCATCCCTTAACAGCCCTCGTACCCTAATCCTCACAAAAATTCGCCTGACAGCCAACAATATATGAGCTTGACAAACAATGGACAACTTTGAAGTTAAATATTGCATCAAACAAAGTAAACGTGTAAAGTACCGGAGACATAAACGACGGTAATACAATTATCTATGCCATATATTGTCGATTTTCTATGCATTTAAGATATAACTTTACGACGTTTACAATAAAATACAAGTTATATTAACAAGGAGTACTCTACAAACAAATGATCAGGATGAAAACACAATTTTTGGTTATATGGTTGTGTTTATAGAATGATAATATTTAAACAATGATTATTTCTTACAAATGATACTATATGAGATTATTGTAAGATTGCATTGCATTAATTATGTTTGCAAATAGTTACGACCCATAACGACCCACCTCTGAGATCATTGACCGTCGCACGCAGTATCTGAACGTTTGCCTGAATATTCTTTTTTGGAAATGTTCATATAAAAGTCAAACTAATCGTGCGCTGAAAAAAAATAATACCGCCAAATTTACAATTATTCTTAAATAAATGAAATCATAAATCATGCATACCTTGTATAATATACCTACTTTGGAACATAATTTGGGCCATTTGGTATGCAGTTGTGGATGTAAGTTTATATCAAACTTTTTACGGCAATGTTTTATTGCCTTTTGCACATATCAAACGGGGTTAAACTTTTAAAATATCTGTGCCTTTAGTATACTTATATTTACCCGTTGGAAATTGTTTAATTTGTTTACCTTCATCAAGGTGCAATCTCGTTTACTGATTTTGAATAACATTCCCAAACAATGATAGTCGTAAATGAACAGTAATTGCAATTCCCATTTAATATAATTTTGAATCATACATTTAGCAGGGCATATTTCTGTTTTAGCACGAGGGATTAACAATATGTGGCATATACAGCGTGGTTGAACCGATTTGGGGACATGCGGATGATGATGAAGGGGGGGGGGGGAGGGTTTACACGATATGAATGTCTTTGCTATTGCTTTGGGCTATCTTTTGGGGGTCGGTGCCCCCCCCCCCCCCTCCTCCGTAGGTACGCCTCTTGGGATGATGCGGAATTCAGATGAGAGATTTGGGACAATGCGGAGTAGCGATCAAGCCGAGGGAATGAAATACTTAGTATCCAAAATATGGGGTCGATGTGTGATTGACGTCCGTTAACCCACGAAAGCAGTAGTATAATGTTTAGCTGTGGAATAATGCGTATGTCCCAAACATTTACAAGGGATATTCCTTTTAAGGAAATAATGATAAGTATGCCTCATGAAACTAATAAGCCTTCAGATAGGGTGGAATGCGTATACTAGCCGGCCCCTGTACGGGTGATACACGTAACCCCCCACCCCCCCCCCCCCCCCCCCCCCCCCTCCCTTTCCGAGACATACCCGAAAATGTTAGATGCATTCTTTGTTTTGTTAAACTGTTCTTACAGCGTACAATAACATATTAAATGATGAAATAATGATTTACATAAACAGCACTCTCGAGTTCACTGTCATAAATGCAAATCAAGCCATAATCATGCACGCTCCGAAAACAAAAACATAAGGAAACTAAAACACACACAGGCAGACGTATTCCCCACAAAATGAACAGCGGAATATAACCACCCAGACAGCGACATAAACATTTTAATTACATTTTGAATAATAATAAACCTAACCAACTAATATAAACACTGTTTATACAAGTTCATTATATGACACGTTTTGAAACAATCAATGTTTATACAGAATTGAAACCATACAAACTTGCACACAGATTTGTGAATGCAACTTGTTATTTTTATCGTAATGATTCATTATCATACTGTCATTTAGTATCCGTCATCACGTGTATGCTGTTCTTGCATTGGTACCCATTGTTTTGTGCATGACTCCTCTCACTCAAATGATGTCATACCGAACAACATGTGGATGGAAAGGTTTAAAATTGGATTAGTAATAAATATAACACGTGACAAGCAACATGAACCTGAACCATTTCAACAATTGAAACAATGAATGATTATAGGAATAATACAGTTATGGTCAACCCGAATTGTACGACCTAAATAATTTATTAGCATTTAAAACTACAATGTATTATTCAACCATCCTCGACTGGTATATGGTCATCTCAATGGCTTAGTTACAAGTTTTGAAAGAAATACAAATGTGCCCTGAAAACACAAAACGTGTAAACCATTATATAAAACAACAATCACTCTGTTGATGTTTACAATAAAACAATTTGAGTCGATTATATAACGATAGTTTGTTGGCCTTATCAATGCATTCGATAATTATCGAATAATGTTCTAGCCTAAAATGTATTCCGATACAATTATGATGTTGTTTTTTTTCAGCCGTTTCAAAACCGAATTCCATTAGACAGTGTTTATTCTATCCTAAAAATCATGTTGAATTTGTAATACAACACTAAGTATTCCCGACCTCACCATAAGCATCAAAACTTATGGAGTGACCTTCCGACAAAATGTTTGTATACTTTTCAAATTTCCTCAGCTACAATTAACCAAGTCATCTAAAAAAACATGTTGTTAAGGGTAAGTTCAGATTTGGTATAGAGGGCGCTTTAAAAATCATTGTTTGTGTCTGGTAATGAAAACTGAGTGTCGAAATTGAAAGAGCATACAATTGAAATAACAGAATCAACTTTATTTGATCAAAATCGGTTCAGAGACGGCTAAAATATCAATACATTTATCGGATCGTAAACAATCTCTGCCCATATTTATTTGACAAATTTGAAAAGTAAAAGTAGAACAAATGCTTACACTTTTTCGAAAGATGCTTTTAGTAGTTTTTAATGAGATTTCTTTTAAATAATTTGTTCAACAAAACGACACATGCACAATTTTGTATGGTAAATGGTTTTAACCGATAGTATTATAGAAAGCGCCCTCTTGTGATTTAATGGATCTTTTAAATGATAACAGGCTTTTATCTTAGAGGTTTGTAATTGTGTATACCTGTCGAACATGGTGGAGCTATAATTATTAGTTTGAAATGTTATTGTGCAGATTGTGGTTACTAAAGTTCAGCCTTGCCAAAACTGTACTTCCCCTTAAATGTTTGGTACAGACAAACCAAATTATACAACATAAAAAGAAAAAGAAACAATTTGATATACTACAATATTTACAATTCGGTTAACAATATATATTTACACCGACAAGTCATATATTAAAACGTATCATGGTTTACCTTATTTACACTTTCTACAAGATGAAACAGGGAAGCATGACAACATTAACTACTGCTCGACTGATTATGGGCTAACTTAGTATCCTTGCTATGACGTGGTCCCTTATTTCTTTAACACGCATGCGCACTTCAGCATATGATTTGACTTACGCCGAAATGACTGAAAGTATACTGTGATTTCATATATCAACGATATGTAATATCTCAAATTGACCAGGGCTGATAGTTTGTTGTTTGTTTAGAGTTAATCCTAAAATTAGTTAATGTATCATATTCGAAACTGTGTACAATGTCAGGGCAACGAATCATACAATATCACGTTGCATGTTCGCTCATTACTCGCCCATATAATATCCATTTACATTTGCATTCACGTGACATGTTCACACAACACTCAAATGACATTATCACATTACAAAACTACGCATTATATCAACATCACTTTGTGCACATGTATTAGAATATAGATCATTTTAAAGGGGTATTTCAGTTTTGGAATAGAGGGGCTGCGTAAAATAATGTGTGTGTGAGGTAATGAGAAGCGGTTACCTAACACGTTTACTAAAGTG
>JBAMJV010007628.1:0-59985 GCA_037951105.1 Echinarachnius parma
TCGCTTCGTTTGATTTGGGGGATTTTTTTCTAGACAGGTAAGCATATAATGCGCCCCAGGCCTCTTCTGTAACCATGAACCTACTAGCTCACGTTATAAGCAGATGTATAACCGCTTCGTATTCATGGTACTGCCTCCGCACACAAAGCCGACTCGACCCGATCCGACTGGTTTTCAGTCGGTTCAGCTCAGTATACGTTGCCCAAGGACTCCTGTTTTGCCGGTCAAGAGCCAGTCGGAGATCATTCGAGGCCGATTCATCATGTTGAATCGGCTACGACTGAGCGAAACCGACTCTAGCCTGACTGAAAACTAGTCGGATCGGGTCGAGTCGGCTCTGTATGCGGAGGGCTTTAGTATACAGTAGTGTGTCACCATGACGCAATCTCTTTGAAATAAAAACGGGTTGGTAGGATATTACCTCTTTGTAGTTGTTGTTGTTGTTGTTTCACGGTCAACCCTCTCAGGTGAAATATTTCGTTTCCCTCTGCAATGTATTGCCATGGAAACCTATATATCCATATCACTATTATGTGACAGTGTTTGAATGTTACCCAGGCCAACATTGCCCATGGCGATAGGTAACTTGGAGAGAAAATTGACGGTGCATCACGTCGAATATCTTTTCTTCATGAATGTTCCTGGGGGTGTTTCCCAAAGATTCTAAGTTTGACTTATGGCTATGTTGGACCTATGTAGTATGGTTAGCCGTTAGTTTCTTTATACAATTGTTGAAACAATCCTTCAAAACTTGTTGATAGAACAGTAACGTTTGTTATTATCAAGGAGCCTTGAAGTTATTGATAAATATATATTTTTTCAGAAGTCTCAAATAAGTGAATTGTTGGCCTTTGAATATGTTTCATTCCATAATTATTAACATACAGGAAGTATATTCAATGACACTGAATGGCATGATTATCTCTAGAGTAGGAGATATCAACATGTATTAATCGCTTTAATCGACTTCGAACTTGCCTGAAGCTGAAGTCGTATATTTACATCTAAAAATGCAATATACATCCAATGGAATTAGAGTAAAACATTTGTTCATAATTTTTTTCTGTAAATGTGGCACAAATAATGTTGTCAAAGCGAACAAATACAAACAACATGCATACCAGGTATGTTTGTTTATTGTAAATAATTGACTTTCGGGGTCCAAATATGTACACTCCTTTCATACGTTCTTCAATAAATGGATATTTGATATATACAGCATTTTCTAGCAAGATTATTAGTTTCCAACCTCTTTAGAAGGTATGCGATACGGACAAATGGTATTTGCACAGGCGGCACTTTTAAAGCGTCTTTAAAAGTGCCGCTTGATCAAGTGAAACAACCCTAAGTCTGACTTTATAGCGTTGCTTCATAATAATGATAATCACGTAATATACCTTTAACTGCTCGTTGAGAATGATTGGGTCAATGCACTTCCATTTAGAGAGACGTGATTATATCCATGATAATTTATAACCAAACAGTACATGTTCAAGTTCGTTTATTCAATCATAACAAATCAATATAATGTACATATAAATCATCAGAATCATACGTATATTAATTAATATGGCTTATCTACCCTTAGAAGCATAGCTTATAGCAGGAACATGATATATTATTTTGGAATGTTTCAACATTTTGAATATAGGGAACTTCAACTTCACATTGAATTGGAACACAGGGAAAACACATTTTTGATAATCAGTAATCAATTATTTGGCCCAATTCTAAACCTACACGTAATAAAATAAAGGTTCAAACTTTCACCCTAAATGGTGCAGAACGTTGCTATAATCGATAGAAGCGCCCTCCAAACCAGAACCTTAACATCCCTTTAAGTTTGGCAAACTAGCGGCGTTGTCTTGCGAGAACCTCTACCTCGCAAAAAATAAGTTGTTGAAGTGCCCTCCAAACCAGACCTTTACGATCCCTTTAAATTTGAAATCGAGGGTAAGGTTGTATTTTTGGTCACATATGACCTTCATGGACCTTGTATGATTGACCATGTTCCGGAAACAGCTTCCGATAACGTATACAATGGAATAACACTGCGGAAGCTATCGAGGATGATAATAGCGTCGGTAGAGAAAGAAAAGTGTTTGTACATCGGAAATAATCATGGTTAAAGTTAACGATCAAGCCCTGTAGAAACCACTCCAACTCTTTTATATTGTGGATAAATAATATTCCCCACATTATAAATAATTGTGTTATCTGAACAAATTTGATATTGCATAAAGAAGGCTCCAATTTACCGTGACTACCCGGCTATAGTGCGCCGACGTACGGGACAAAAATGTTAAAGGGATAGTACAGTTTCGGTCAAACAGAACTTTGATTATTAAAACTTGCAAATGATCATTCAAACTAATATAGTCCAATGATGCGTGAATGGTAGTAAAACATATACAGTTATACAGTTTCCATGGTTGCAGGGCTGTTTTCATTTTTTTTTTTTTACAGCGGTTAACACAAGAGGGCGCTCTCCAGACACCTCAAGTTTCAACCTTTTTTAATCAACAAATGTGAATGTGATATTTGGTTAAACTAAGTATTCAAAAGAGAGATCCTCAGAAACAGTTTTAAAACCATTTTGGTAGATTTTCAAAAATTGTGTAGCATTTTTAATCAATTCTTTTTTTTATTATTGAATAAAAGTTGGTCCCCCACATTTTGTTTAATCTGATATGGATATTTCAGCTGTTTCTGAACCGATTTCGATCAAATAAAGCCTGATTCGGTCATTAAAATTGTGTGCTCTTTCAAATCTGACACTTTTTTTGTATTACCTCACAAAACAAGTATGTCTTGAAGCGCCCATTATATACAGAAAATGAACTTATCCCTTCAAGACCATGATTGTGAGCCTGTATAGATGATACCGAACTCAGTCATGTCACGCAACTAACCATGTGACATATAGCCCTACCTTCTTCTTTAATCGGAAATAGACCCAAAATGCTTCACACTTTACACCATTATTACACACGACTTCCTTCCTGTTACAGCGACTGGCGTCTATTCTTGCGTTTATAACCCATTTGATTACGGGAACTTGGTCGAACCATGTACGAAATGTTAAAGGTAGTTCAGATTCGTCAAATGAGATGCGCGGCGCCATCTTGCATACGCGTTGCGCACGGTGCGTAATGCACGTTAGCTCAGTGTCATGCGGTGCGCGCAAACTAACCCAGTTCAAAATGGCGACCCGCTATGTAGCATCCCCACGCTTGATGCCCTTTAAAGACCGCCATGCGTGGGGGTTGTATGTCCGCGGAACGCCATTTTGAACTTCAATGCAAGTTTGTGCAATGCGCACTGAACAACACTGAGCCAATGTCTGTTACGCGCCGTGCGCAGGGCGGTCGCAAGATGGCACCGCGCACATGATTTACGTATCCTACAACCTTTAAATTACGTAATCTGAGACGGGGCGGGTTAAGCGCCGATGTTCTCAATTTGTTTAGCATGTTGTGGATACCATTGTATCTCGCGCCGCTGCCGACTTCCGACTTGGAGTAATTTCCCCAGCCCAGCACGCAATTCATGTGATGATCATTTTGTGTTCCATGCTGAGGATAACTTACTTGTTTTTGTTTCTACCTTAGCACAGACCTTGAGGTACAGTATTCGACCATTTTTTTTCTAGATCAAGCTTAATTAGGACTGTCTTAACGTGGACTAAAATACACCAAAAGTTCAAGTTTGTCTAACGAAATAAAGGAACACGCACTTTGTTTGAAGGACTTTGGCCCGTATTCACAAAGGAGGTTTGTACAAACCCCGGTTCAAACCGCGGTTTACATCTATGGAATGCCAATTGTAAACTGATGGAGAGAGAATGTAAATTCCTTACTTGTTAACAATGTTGATGGTACACATTCTCTCTCCATCAGTTTACAATTGGCATTCCATAGATGTAAACCGCGGTTTGAACCGGGGTTTGTACAAACCTCCTTTGTGAATACGGGCCATTGTGTATACAATAGGAATGTTAGGTCAATTTCTGGACTAACTCCCGTCAGCGGTTGTTGTGTGTGTTTTGAGCAGAAAGGACTTGTTATAATTTCAGGTGAGAAAATAACAACATCTGTATACTTTTTCTTCTTGAGACTCAAATGTGGTATCTTGTATAGTATTTGTCATTGATCGATGGAAGTTATGGACTATAAATTAAAAAAAATAACATCAACATTATTTTGTTATCTTAAGTTTTACACTGATTTACATTTTTCTTTCTGAAAAGTCCAATATGTGAAAGGGGTAGTTCAGTTTTGGTATAGAGGGCGCTGCACGAAATAATTTTGTTGTGAGATAATGAAAAACTGAGTGTAAAATTTGAAAGAGCATACAATTTTAATGGCAGAATAAACTTTATTTTATCAAAATCGGTTCAGAAACGGGTTATATCCGATCGGAATAAATGTGGGGCCCAGCTTTATTCGATGATTTTTATTTTTATTTTTGTAAATGCTTACACTTTTTCAAAAATTTTCAAAAGAGGTTTTTGAATATAGTTGTTGATGATCTCTCTATTTAATCATTATTTCAACAAAACATCACATGCATAATATTATATGAAACATGGATGAAACCATGTGCTTTTTTAGAGAGCGCCCTCTTGTGTTTTAATGGCTCTTTTTGAATGATAACAGGCTTAATTTACTTAGTCGTTTGTAATATTTTTATATACCTTTCGAGCATGGTGAAGTTATAACTATTAGTTTGCAATGTTATTATGCAGGTTTTGGTTACTAAAGCGCAGCCTTACCAAAACTGTACTACCCCTTTAACAGTTCTTCTTATATCGATTATTACTTACAAGTTGCAATGCATTCTATCGATGCAAATGTTGGGAATGTATGAACATGTTTATTTCATTGATATAATTAGCATCATTCAACGTTGTAGGAGGATATTATGTAAATCGTGTAAGCTTACATTCAACTGTGGTAATCATGCTTGTCGATATATTATCCAAATAAATTAATCGTACTATACTCTGATTGAAAAGTTCAATATATTTGACGTAATAGGGGACGCATCTGGTCTATATTCCCTTTATCCGTCCATTGAATTAATGATACAGTCCATTTTCTTAGAATAACGATTTCATGTATCCGAAACGAATTACAATCCTTATACTTTAACGTGGTTACGGAATTGTTTATGTTGTTGTTCGTGTATATTTTGTTTGTTTGTCACTGTTTTGGTAAACAAGTTCCGTATATATGTATATACTGAACCCGCACAAAATGCCGGACACTCTGAGTGAAAGGACTTGTTAACCCGGAACTACTCGAGCTGTCGTGCGGTTAATGGATAATAGCTTATTAGTGTCAATCCTAAACATGCTAAAAACATTATATATTCGATGTCTTCAAGGTCGCTTTTGCACTGTTTATAGTGGGTCAACAATCCACCAGCAACATTTTCTACATAAACTGAAGTGCCAAAATCAGTGAGCGCCGCGGCAATCGCCCTTGCTGTAGCCCTCTGAGAGTCATGGATGAATTATTTGTGTAATACACAAATGTCCTTCTTTTAAATTTGTACTAAATGGGTTACTTTGTTATAATAATTATAACGGGGTAAGTGAGAACGGGTCAAGATGGACATAATGTTAATAATATGCGTATACGAGGCGAGGCTATGATATAGGGGGCTGCAACACCAATATTATCACCTAATTGTGTGACTTTCCAGGGAAAAGAAATAAAACAAATAATTTCCATTGGAGACAAGAAGGATGTTATTCGGCAAATCACCTCAGCCCCAGGCCTGTGGAAATAAATGGGGCCTATACCCCGCCAATGATGGTCACGTTATTCGTTGCGTATCGAACTTGCGAACGCTCAAATTTCTTATTTAGAGCCTTAAGCCCGGCGCAGACAGAGCCGACTCGACCCGATCCGACTGGTTTTCAGTCAGGCTAGAGTCAGTTTCGCTCAGTCGGAGCCGATCCAACATGTTGAATCGGCCTTGAATGACCTCTGACTGGCACTTGACTGGAAAAACCGGAGTCCTGAGGCAGCACATACTGAGTTAATCAGGCTGAAAACCAGTCGGATCGGGTCGAGTCGGCTCTGTCTGCGCCTGGCATTACAAGGTTTGTAGCGTACCGATTTACTTGTGGTCAAATCAAACAAACTCACCTGGCATGTTGACGGCTCTCTTACTCCACCCGTGTTAATTCAAATTCAAATTCAACTGATATTATATAGTTTGTAATCAACGCAGCGGAAATCATGTTGCTTGTTTGACATCTGTATTAGTTGTAATGGACATAAAGATACTTTGAGGATGAGTGTGTTTTTCTACCAAAAAAATAATTCTTTTGTAAGAAAAAATATATTGGATTCAAAGCGACACATGCATGCGATTAGTAAGTGATGTACGTGTTAGTATTTAATTTATTTAGTAATGTATCGATGCTATGTACGTACAATGTTTTGATTTGAAAGTGCGTCAGTCGATCTGTTATATAATGTTATTAATCTGTGTATGAACGGCTTAATTATTTATACATGTATGCATTTAACTTACTAATCTATTAAATAAGTACGAAGTCTATTTAATAAGTTATTTATTTGTGTGTCTCTGATTTTCGCATTAAAGTGCCTAAGCAGTAATATTAGCATTGCTAGTGAAGATCCATAGTGGTGAGTTTAAAGGGCATCAAGCGTGGGGATGCTACATAGCGGGTCGCCATTTTGAACTGGGTTAGTTTGCGCGCACCGCATGACACTGAGATAACGTGCATTACGCACCGTGCGCAACGCGTATGCAAGATGGCGCCGCGCATCTCATTTGACGAATCTGAACTACCTTTAACCGGGAATACACGTAACGGTTACTCACTAGAGATGATTTTAGCTCAACATGTTTTGACGAATTGGAAACCCAATAATGTGTTACTTAAATCCGCTCTAGACCATTAAGTAGCTGTATGTATTAATTTATTAATAACAGTTGTTTTGCATTTCAATTATATTTGAATTATTAATTTATGTGTGTATCTATAATATTCATTAATTTGATCATCTGATTCAAGACACTCATTCATAAAAAAAAATCAAAAAGGTCCTTTCGTCGGTTGAATAACCCTGCATGACACATAAAAGCTTTGCGGTTTTCCCGAAAGTTTTCCCGAAAATGGAATTCTACTTTCCCATATCCTTTCACGTGACTGAAAATCACAACGGCCTTTTGTTAGAATGTAATTGTTTTTAGGACTGTGTGAGGTGTGTATTATTGTCTATTTTATAGATCCATTTGATTTAAACTAACAAATAGTCTATGACACTGTGTGGTTGTGATTTAAAATTTTGTGAATAGATCATGGACAAACTTTAATGTTTACAAAATGTAAACACACGGAACTCTTTATTTTAGCAGGCATGTTGTTCAACTTGAACTCCAGACGTCAACAAACACTTACCGGTACATGTTATTATAAAACATCATTGCAATTCTAATCTATCATACTTTGTGTTTTTTTATTTAACATGATTAAACAGGAGACATATATATATGTCACTATAAATGTTACTGAAGGACAAACATATACGCTAGTGAAAAACGAGCATGAGCGCACCGAGGGGGTGTTGGGAGGGGGGGGGGGGGGGGGGGGTGGGTGTTTAACACCCCCCTTTAGCGAAGAATTTACTGTATTAGGTAAACAAACACACCCCAACTACACCACTAAATGAAGCCAAAACACCCCCTTGATAAAATCCTGGATACGACTATGCACACGATTGATACTTGAACCATGGATAGTACTAGTAATATCCATGCTTGAACACATCAATTACACAAATCATTAACAATGTGCGGGTAAATGTCAAACAGATTTCTCCAATACAATATCACATTTCGTGCAGGGAAGGCCTTTTGACAGAAAAATATAAATATGCATGGTGGAAGTGTTTTTGTTTGTTTCGAACTCAAAGACTGAAAGCTGCTCAAAACATTTTCAATTTTATGATGGGACCGGCTTTTCTTGGAACCAAGGTATAATTAAATGATTTGTAAATGTAAGTATATTATAGTCAATGATTTTGGCAGCCTATAAGGCAGCTCTCTCTGATGTTTTTTGTTTGTGTGAACGATGATATCATGGGTGGTGATTTCGAGGTTTTAAAAAAGGTCAAAAGTGAAGAAAATTCACTCTTGTCTAAATACAAAAAGACAATTGAACACAACAATAGATGCAAAGCTGGACGTGAATAATTGTGCATACATAAATAAATAACTGTTTCCAAGTTGACAAGGCGTTTCCATTATTGGTAGAAGTAGTTAGATAATTATAGTAAAAAAATATACCATGCACTGATAGCCTCTAGTTGAAATTATGGATTCCGAGGTGACAGGAATAGCACTATTTTCTGAGGGGCGTATAACAATAATAAGATTGTGACTTTATTTGATCAGGAATAAATGGACGATAATAAATTGACACTACCGATGGTGTACCGTGAGATAACTGAATGTGTTAGTGTGTGTGTTTGGGGGTGGGGGTGGGGGGGGGGGGGGGCGCACGCCTTTGTATTGATTTCCTCCATCTTGTCTTCATTTATTTTGGGCACTATATAAGCATAGGGTTGAGGATTGGGCGATGCGCCACACCCCCACCCCCCCCCCCCCCTTCCCCCTTCCCACCTTCCCAGCCCTATGTGACACAGGACTTTTTCACAAGCTTAATTTCTGTTAAAGGGACTTAGTAACCTTGTCCAAATCCTCAAAATCCAATTGGAATTATAGCAGTTCCCTCATACCTTGTTGTATTCGTATTAACAAATTGAATAAAATCATGGGACAGGTTTTGGTTTTCAAATTTCCCTTTCGTTAAAAAGATATTTACGATTGAAGTGTTCAGATGTTAAATTATCCACTGGATCGTCAAAACAGTGTACAAAGTGAGTGCAATGAGTTAGTGAATATCAATTTGAATGTTTGCTCATTGCTCAGCCATATAACGTCCATTTAACTTGAAATTTTCACACAACACCCTGTGGACATATCAGATAACAACAATATACATTATATCAACCACTCATCACTGTTTGCACATGTCAACAAAGTTACTAGATCCCTTTAATGTAAACTAAGAATATCCTGATATTAAACTAAGCAATCCGGTATGAGAAGTTCACTTTTTATTCTTACATAGTTCAGGAAATACTGAGCTTTTTATATAATATAAACAAATCACAATAGTGTCACGTTATACATAGTTTATTTGTTCTGTTATTTTCGTCTTCAGAATAGTGAACAGTGTCAATATGTTATAAACGTTATTAACAACTTCCTTGTCATTATGCTGGTGCTGTATCGATTTAATTATCCCTATTAAAATGTAATGGCTTTGTATTTTCTTTCAGGATATTAGGAATTACACACTGTAAATAACCCACATGACCCACGTGCCTCGCGGTGTACAATAAGAGACATTAAGTCATGCTGGGCACTACTTATAGATGAACCTGACACCGAGTGATCTCTCAATAGACCAGTAGACCAGTCCGTAATTACTGACGGTGAAAAATAAAGAAACCCAAGAGCCATTCCCGTGACTATATGTGATAAAAAATAAAAAATTACTTCAGTGTGCTCCATGTTCAGCATGATTTGTAAACAACAGACGTATTTGTGCTACCATCCAAGAATAGAACAGTTATATTATCGTTAACATGACAACGAGTGATCTCTAAACATACTGTACATAATACATCGCCAAAGTCCAAAGAAACTAACCATCCATAATTATGTTAAAGTGACCAACATATAAATTCGTATATTGTTGATGACTGTAATAATGTTTCCTTTTTTCGGAGTTTTGAAAACGGTCATATTCGGGAAGAAGCACCTCAAATTCGGGCAACTAAACCACGGTATATTCAGGCAAACCATGACATATTCGAGCAAATCCATGTCACATTCGGGCAGAATAATGATATATATTCTGACAAACCCGTGTTACATTCGGGTAAAACCGGCATATTCGAGCTTATTTGAATGTGTTCTTTTTGGACTAAACCATCACAAATTTATCATTTTCGGACATTAAAGAGGCGATAACTTGTTTGTTTTTGTCAGGTGAAAAGACGGGAGAGATAATTATTCGGGCAAAAGACCAGAGCCCCCTGAGAAAAATGTGCCCATACGCTCATGCTACACTGAGCCAGTAAAACTGCGTGAACAAGAAAAAAGACATCTATTAAACCACAACATTTGAATAAGTCCACCTCCAACCTCCTCTAGAGAAACTAACCACCGAAGTAAAATATTGTTAAGGATTCGCCTTTTCCATTTTCATTATCATTATCATTTGTTATTGTATTGTTTTGTTTAAATTCTTTCAGGGTGTATGGATCAGCACAAGTTGTAAACAACCCACGCCGTGCATCGTGGTGAAACCCAGAGCTTGTGTAACCATGGTAACTAGGTGAACCTGACAACGATTGACCAGCGCTTGAGTCATCTAGTAGTAAGACCTCCAAAAGAATTAACCAAGGAAGTGAAAACGCATCGAAGAGACCAACCCATCGCCGCCCTCACATCTCTTTCTCGTGCACAACGGTGTTGATTGTGGTTACTTTGCCGATACAACCAGGTGATCTCGGACCTTGGAAGTTCTTTAAAAAAGGAACTCATGGATCAAGTATAATCGGAGCCATATATCGAAACCATAGCAACAAGTTGCAACAGCATATTAAACATACTGTAGTATACCATGGTAACGTTTGTTATAGCCTATTTGTTGCAGGGACAAATCTGGAATTATCTTTTGACGTAAGCACATTGACCTGAAGTAAAATAGCAAAGCGAGTATTTTTTTCCGTCAAGACGCCACGATCATTATTACACCAGTTATTCCAGCTCGGTCATTCGCCCAGGAAACTGAACAAAAAATATATGGAATGACTAATTTATATAATTGTTTTTTTCAAACAACATTGTATAAAATAGACATACTTCAGTATAAAACAATTTTGTTTTCGTTTAGGCTCTGCAATATCAAACAAATGACAACAACACCACCAACAACAAACGTAATCAATTGATTATACATGACTGGTTATGTCATCATGTGGTCGAATCGAAAGTGATTATCAAAAATCGATGCACGTCATATTGTTGTCCGGATATTTCTGACATCCTGTTTATAAACTGATAAACAGTAAAGTTGATAACTAGACCTATTTAAATGACGGGTATTAATTTGACGAACAATTAAAGAAACATTTATTTTGGACGAAAGAGGTTTGAGGTCGGACGCCTCTTGATCGACGAATTGCCTTGCACAAGAGACGACTGTTTGAATACGTGAACATGTGAAATAGCTTCATCGATTAGAAATATTGTGTTTTTCTCTCCAGAAAATGACCATAGTTTTGAATTAAGAAGCCAAATAGCTGTTTACTTCTGACTAACAAACTGTTGGCTATTTAAACCGCTCATCATGCTCATCATTTGCATGTAGCTATAAAGAAACGGGAGCTGTACGTTTAATCTCTTAGAACAATCTGCAAACACTGCATGGACTCGAACAACATCGCTATCAACAACGATATCACACTATTATCACCCCCATCAGCATCGAAATCGACACGAAAGGATAGCAAAAACACATTTCTGTGCGATTCTAGGTACTGTTTCGAGGAAAAATAATTAAGAAGCACTCCAGGGGGATCATATCAACTTTCAAAAGCTTCTAGAAGGAGCGAGGTAGATGAAAAGTTGATAAATACTGGATAATAAAAGAGGATAATATTTCAAGCAAGGAAAAGACAAAAAGCATCAGAAAATGGGAAATCGGAAATATAGAACGGAGAACGAAGCTCTAACGGAAAGCGATATGTTTGCCTATGAGAACCCAGCGGCCACACTGACCACTACTCTTGTGGTAACTCCGGGTGCAACCACGAGCAACGGGACTGGTGTGAAAGCAAATGGAGGTTAGTGATTTTGGTTATTTTTCACGATCATTTTGAGATAAAAATTATACTTTTACATTTACTAAAAAACACATTTTTTTTTTTTTTTTACATATTCCATTCATTACATTTTGTATTAAAATACGAATATGTTCGTAGTATAATATATTTGAAAATAATTGTTTTCGTTGTGTTGTGTGTGTATACTGTATATGAAAATCAAATTACTTCAGTTGTTGATACTACAGAAATGTTCAAAGAACTTGACTTATATTACCACATTTTCCAAAATTTGGTCATGAACTTCGTCAATTTCATGAGTTTTTTTAAAAAAGAATATCTGTGACTTGGAATTGCATGTATTAATTCGTTATTTCAGCTTTCCAGAGTTCCTGTTTTGTTACTGTTTTGTTTGAGCATTTTTCATTTTCGTTTGTTCATCTGTGTGCCTAGTCTTTTGTTTTTATATTTATTTGTTTGTTGGTTAGCTCATTTGTTTTTGTATTTAGCTGGCGCTAGATAGGTGGTATTCCATGACAACTGATATGATATGAAGCAATGCATAAAGTATATCCTAGTGATATTCCTGTTTCTTCATGGTTTTGTGAGTTTAGCAAACCTGCGGCCATTTTATAATTCGACATCTTTCCATCGCTTTTTTCGTTGCAGCGTTAAATGGTAAGAAGGCGCCAAACATCGAGCGGATGTCGTCCATAGCCAAAGTCGAAGACGACGAAAGCGACGATGATGAGGAAACGGCCTTCGGCTGGCTGTGTTACCGTCCAAAATGGCTTCAGGTAGGCATATATACACAGGATGCCGAATTATGTGGGAGAGCATTCCGTAATTTAAAGAATCTGTTTGTGGAAACGTGGGTATTTTCTACTCTTTTAGAAATTTTTTCCATCTAACACTGACATTATTTGTAAAGTTTATAGTTTTCCCGAAAGAAAAATACATGTTGTCGCTAAGATTTGCACATGAAACCTTAAAGGTAGTTCAGATTCGTCAAATGAGATGTGCGGCGCCATCTTGCATACGCGTTGCGCACGGTGCGTAATGCACGTTAGCTCAGTGTCATGCGGTGCGCGCAAACTAACCCAGTTCAAAATGGCGACCCGCTATGTAGCATCCCCACGCTTGATGCCCTATAAAAGGGGACAAGTTTATGATTGGGAAAGTGTCGGAAGACGGTTTTAGGAAAAAATTAACATTGATGTGCTATATAAGTATAGTCATAGTAATCATGGGTTAATATCATGGTTAATTAATAGAACAACAATTTGCGTTAGTATTCCCTAAAACATGTACAATTATCTCAATGTTTCCTAACATTTAATGCCAGAAACTGACAAACAATTACTAAAAAGAGAAAGAGGTCTGCACAGAGTGAAATTACCGAAGGTTGTTGAATGCTAACCATGGACATGATGGAAGGGCGTCGAAAATGGGGATGATACTAAACGACACCATACGTACTAAGAAATAAAGGTTCTAATTTGCACACTTAAGGGCCATATTAGCAGCACCTTTAAGGGTGCAATTTCCCCGCCCCCCCCCCCCCCCCAAAGGTGTGGTCTGCATCCTATGAGGAGCACAAATGCACCCTTAGCGTGTCAATACCCCTAATTGCTTATTGTGTAACATGGTCAGAATGTATAATGCTATAAGCATGTCTCTATCTCCATATTCTAGGTGTTGACGCTCCTTCGATCAACTTTTCCAACTTCATTTCCAACTCCGTTCTTAGTATAATGTATCTTTAACCTATATATCTTATAAATATATATCATCTACCTAATATAAGACTCTCTAGTACTCCCTCTTTCCCCTTCGTCATGTTCTTCCAGGTGTTGAACAACCCAGTCGGCTACTGCACCATGCTCTGTCTAGTCACGCTCATCCAGGGGATGACGGCGTTCGGGTTCGTCTTCATCGCGCTCTCGACGCTCGAGAAGCGTTTCTTCCTGAGCAGCGTCCAGAGCGGAAGCATCTCCAGCGCGTACGACTTCTCCACCCTCTTCGTCGCCGTGTTCGTCAGCTACGCGGGCGAGCGAGGCCACCGGCCACTCTGGGTCGGCTTCGGGTCCATGCTCTTTTGCGCAGGTAATCTAATAGTGACGTTGATGATGATGAGGATGATGATGATGATGATGATGATGATGATGATGATGATGACGACGACGATGATGATGAGGATAATAATGATGATGATGATGATGATGATGATGATGATGATAATAATGATGATGATGATGAGGTTGATGATGATAATGGTCACGATGAGTATGAAGACGGCGATTCATTTAACTTGTTTAGCAAAATAGTCACTAAGTGGGAACTGTCGTAGTCATAGTAGGTCGCAGACCGCAAAAAGATGTGACTCGCCACTTTACCTTTTGGGCCCCCTCCTATTCATATAACAGGCCCGTATCTAGGGGGAAGGCAATGGGTGCGTACACCCCCCCCCCCCCCCCCCCCCCTAAAATTCAGAAAGGTCCACTTTTTCCGGTCTCGGGTCCACTTTTTACCGATCTCCGGTAAACTTTTAATCGGTCTCGACCTTCTAAACCAATGGTCAACAACCTAACCATGCAGTGGTCTCGGTCTCGGTCGCGAAATTTGTTGGCGACGGACACCTCCCTCCCCCCCCCCCCCCCCCTTGAAAAATCCTGCCTACGGGCCTGTATAACACGATGAAATAGCTCAAATAGTTAATAAGTTTCAGGGCGGATCTAGCTTTTTGCTAACGTGGGGGGGGGGGGGGGGGGGGGGTTTGACCCAATGACGATGCGGATACTATGTGGGTCTGGACACATGATGGCGTTTTTCTATGCAAGGGGGGGGGGGGGGTTAAACCCCCTAACCCCCCCGTAGATCCGCCACTGAGTTTATCGAATCCATTTCTTTCATATCTTCCACAGGATCGCTCATATTCGCCATCCCGCATTTCGCCACACCAAACTACGTGTACCAGGACACGGATGTAGACTACTGCGGACTGCCGAATCAAACAGACTCGTGTCAAGACTACGACTACTCCTTATCGAGCATCGCCAACTACTACTGGTTCTTCATCACGGCACAAGTAAGCAGGTCTGGTGGCTATGCGACCTCTGTAGTTTATGATAACACCCCTTTAACATTTTAAAGTTGGTCGGTTGACATGGTCGGTAATTCACAGAGGGCAGCGCGATGTCTTGCGAACCAAGCGACATACATGACATAGTCACTTTAAATCTTGTACAAATGCATGTTAGTACCAATCCACGAAAAGCGAATTATCCTTTAAAGGGATAGTTGAGTTTTGGTATATAGAGAGTACAGTTTTGGTAAAACTGAATTTTAGTATATTAACCAAAACCTGCGCCATACATTATAAACTAATAGTTACAACTCCACCATGCTCGAAAGGTTTACAAAACTACAAACGACTAAGTAAAAAGCCTGTTATCATTCAAAACGAGCCGTTAAGGCTCTCTAAAAACTCATTGGTTTCATCCATTGTTAATAAAAAGATTGTGCATGTGATGTTTTGTTAAAATAATGATTGAATAGTGTAAACATTTTTTTCTTTCAAAGGGTGGTTCAAAATTATTGAATCATTGTGGGGCCCACATAAATAACAAATGGTTATATTTATAGATATTTCAGATTGAACCAATCTTGATCAAATAAAGTTTATTCTGTCATTAAAATTGTATGCTCTTTCAAATTTGACACTCACTTTTTCATTATCTCATAACAAATTATTTTGTGCAGCGCCCTCTATACCAAAACTCAACTATCCCTTTGTTTAGGTAAGATACGTACGTAATAAGGATTTATTTGTTACCTATATCTGTCATCTGTATAATACATTACCATGAAATACCTATCTTTGCTTTTTCACACGTCTTTTTGTTTGCTTTTTTATGTGTAATGTTATTTTTGTTTTGTTATACAAGACGTCATGAATACCACATTCGTTCTTCTTTGTTTAGTGCGTTTTCTCTCTATCAGTAATATTGTTCTTTCATTATTCTAACAATGACCCCCTTTCCTTCAATCTCTTGTTAGATCCTGCACGGAATCGGAGCATCGTCTCTCTACATCCTGGGTGTGACGTATATCGATGAGAATGTCCCCACGAAGGATTTTGGCATGTACATGGGTAAGTGGGTCTTTCATAATAATTCTGATAATGCTTCCAACAATAATAACGCTCGCTGCTATTACCAACAATTTGATATTTAAAGTTTTGCCAGGTTTTTAGATACAAGTAACTAATGGTTTGAATGCAAGATAATAACAGTATAATTAGCTTTTACCAGGACTTTACCAATTTGGCCCGTGGGAATCAGCCATCAGTTTATAGTGACGTACTTGCTAATGTACTCATCACTAAGAAAATGCCTACTAAAATCATTTGTTGGTTGTTATACATGTTGGCCATTATCGTGATAATGTAATTTCACACATTATGTGTCCCTTGTATTTATTTTAGGGGGTTAAAAGGATTTACTTACATTGTCAAAATATCTAGCAATTTCTAGAACTCTAGCAGTTCTCCCATGGCTTGCTGTATTCATATTCGTATTCATTTTCGTGTTTGGATGGGAAAATATATACGGGAGAATTTAAACTGTGTACAAAGTCAGTGCAATGACTTAGTGAATATCACTTTGCATTTTCGCTCATTACTTGGTCATATGCTACTCATTTACCATGAGATTGTCACACATTACTCAGTAGATATATCAGACCACAGCTACTAGATGCCTGATATCTAGTAATCCTGCTATCTGTTGTGTTTCTTGCTACAGGTACATACCAAGCCGTAACCCTAGCTGGACCTTCACTCGGGTACATCATAGGGGGCGCTTTCCTCAATATCTACACGGACCTGAATGTTGACAAAGATAGGTAACGTGAAATAGAGTATGCTGACATTGGTTTTGTTTGAATTTCAAAAACGAATTAAATTTTGGTTATAATTATTGTTATTTCGATGAAAGTGAAGGCGTAATGCGATTTTGGGATTGGTTAATTACTTGACGGACATATAGGCCCGGATTCACAAAGGAGGTTTGTACAAACCATGGTTTAAACCATGGTTTACATCTACGGAGTGCCATTTGTAAACTGATGGAGAAAGAATGTAATGTTAAAAATGTTAATAGTACACATTTACTAAATGCACCAAATAAATGTTTGTCTTCTCAGATGGTGAAATTTGCTGGTTAGCAAGCACTAACAGTCATATCATTAGAAATTATAATTTTGTGTACTTGTATACAAGCAGCACTCCAAATATGTAGACCGTGGTTTAAACCATTGTTTGTACAAATCTCCTTTGTGAATCCGGGCCATAGGGTTTGGGTAAACGGTCACCGATCATGACTTTAACAACTCGAATCAGTAAATGTCAGTTTATTCAAACCTTTCCATTATTGTAACGTCGTACCAAAAGGCCTTAGAACTGTATTTCTTCAGATTTCTTCAGATGATGTTTTTTTTTTGCAATCGTGTCATCATCTACCATTTAAATCGAAATGAAAAGGTTTAATTGAAATAATATCTCTTGCAGCCAAATAGCTGAATTACAGTCATTTTACAATAATATTGAAGAAGAATTATTGTAATACCATGTCTACTTTTCATTGTTGTTTTGATCATAGTGTTCATATCGGGCAGGAGAGTCCCCTGTGGGTTGGTGCGTGGTGGCTCGGGTTCCTCATCAACTGCGTGCTCCTCTTCATCTTCAACGTCATCTACATGGGCTTCCCGAAGGCTCTACCAGGTATGTTGCGACAATATTTCTTCTTTCGTAATAATGAATTATTTAGTTTGCCTTGGTTCCTAGGACGTGTTATCCGAATAATCCTCTCAAAATAATGATTATCTTTTTTTTTGTTTTTGTTATAAATTAGCTACAAGTAATTAAAAATCGAGTTTATACTTGTTGGATTTGCTTGGATACCTCATCAACTGTGTGCTTCTCTTTATCTTCAACGTCATCTATATCCCAATGGCTCTACCAGGTATGAAATGTATATTATCGTTTTCTCCTCTCGAATATTTAGTGTATAACGAATTATATTTTTGATTGACGAATTACATGAATTACGTAGGCAGAGGGATATCATTGGGGTGGAAGGGGTTTTGCATTATCTGTGCGATCCTATAATCATTTTCAACGTCAGCTACATCGGGTTCCCGACGGTCCTACCAGGTATATATCGATTTTTTTTTTCTAAATAAGTTTGTAATGAATATTATCTTGAATTATCTAAATAAACTATCGAGTGCATTGGTGCGGTGGTTTGGGTTACTCATAAACTGTGTACTTCTCTTCATCTTCAACATCATGTATATGGGGATACCGAATGATCTGAGAGGTATATTGCGATGTTTCTCCTGAGTCCTGACTCTCAAAATAATGAATTATTTATTTTGTAAATCGAGTGTATTGTTGGATTTGCTTGAATTCCTCATTTACTGTGTTCTGCTCTTCATCCTCAACGTCATAATAATGTACACGTGTATGAGGTTCCTCAACAACATCCATCAACATTATTGTGTCGATGTCGTCTCGATGATCATAATTACATGTATAAGCATAATCACGGAAAATTCAACATTTTAATTATAATGGTTCATACAAATTTTTAAAAAATCAATTATGCCCTTCTTATACTGCTCTTATTACGTTCTTGATGGTTGCAGGTGGGAAAGAGATCATGGCGGAGCGCAAGTTCGAGACGCAGAAAGGTCGCGAGTTCGAAGCGAAGGAGGGTGCGCTCAATCAGTTGCGCGCACTGCCCCGCGCAGTGTGTACGCTCCTCACCAACATCCCCTTCATGTGTCTGAACGGTGCGGCAGCCATGGCGTTCTTCCTCGTGGCAGGCATCGCCGTGTTCGGCCCGAAGTACATCGAGTCTCAGCTCAGCATGAACTCGAGCGAGGCCGCATATGCGATGGGTAAGCCTAAATCTATATAATCTCTCCTATCTCTTTTTGGCCTAAATCCAGATCACGGGAAATCTCTCCGATGAGTCAGTCACACATTTTTGGTACGCACTGTGAGCGATTGTTATTTATGTGATAATACGCTCATCGAAAAGACTTAGAGCGCAAGCGATTACTGTGTATACAGGATCCTATGCGCTCGCACGGCGTCGCGGATTGGCGCTTGGATACTAGCACTAGTGACTGTGTATAAAAACACAATTACACTAGTCAAACCACTTGTATCACCATGATCACTATAAAATGCTAAATAGACCACCATCCACTCAAGCTCTGCTTATGACGGTTGGTCTTCTGCATTTATAAATTGAATGCTCATTGTTAATTTGCAAAATATAATTATGTAATGCATTGCTTTAAATTTCTTTAAATTGTTTTATGTGTAACTTGACCGTGTTGACATTATATAACCTTATATTCATACTTATGTATTATCACTTTCTTATAAAGAAATGCAGCAATAAATCTGCTTGAAAAATTAGGAGTGAAAACTATAGCTCGTTAGTTTTGTTTTACTGGGCATGCTGGGTTCATGTAGCATTCGTCATGCCTTCTTCCGATTTATGGACTATACACATTTAGTGAAGTTATTACATTTGGCAATGGTTTGAAAATGCACGACATTTAGGTAACACTCAATTAGATCAATGATCCAATGAAGCTTTATTGCATCGAACTTTCTTCCGTTATCTTCCGGGAAGTACAATTATCATCACCATGTTCCCTAGTATATTTTGAAATCCCCGTAGAGGACTCACCTGGTTCTCGTAGGAAGGCAACTCCAATGGGTTATATAGAAAGTTCATAATACTTGACCTACTATACCTGAATGGAAACTGGAGCATTATCTCGGCTCGAGTATAATGCAAACGTCCCTGCCAATTAGATGTTTATTCATGTTATGCGCTATATAATAACATGTAATTTATTATTATTATTATTAATTTACATCACTAAAGATCGTCACCCGCCTTTTCTGTATTTCTCCCACTCTCTCTCTCTTCTCTTTCTTTGGACTTCTGTAGGCATCATCACCGTCACAGGAGGCATATCCGGCGCCCTCATCGGCGGGTTCCTGCTCAACCGCCTGGACTTGAAGTTCCGCGGGTTGTTGAAGCTGTGTGTCGCGTGCATGGCATTTTCCATCGTTGCGTGTAGTGTATTTTTCGCCGTCTGCCCCACAGTCGAATTTGCTGGTGTGACCGTTCAATACAATTATACGTGAGTGCCACCGGAATATTCGGTGTAACAGGAAAACAAATTATTCTGTGTAACCTTACATAATTCCATTCAATCTGTTTATTATCATACTACAACAATTAGTTTTGTTTTTTTAATATTTCGAAGCATATGTGAAACTGTTCACCTTTTCCATAACCGTTTCCGATTGACCTCTGTTGTCCTCATAATTATAAGTCGATGTTTATATTGGGTTTACAACCTATTCAGCTACCATGACTACATGTAACCCAAACGCACACAGAACCGACTAGACTCGACCCGATCCGATATACTGAAAGTTGAATCGGGTCGAGCCGGCTCCGTGTACGTAAGTTGGGCTTTATACATGTATATTAGTATAACAACTCATATATCAGCCAATCTATCTATCTATCTATATATTTTCTATATGTGTATCAATTTTATATATCTTAATTTCTAAATATGCATCAAACTGTTCACACAGATCGGAGACGGCGGACGAGACACTTGATCTACGCGCAACGTGCAATGGACGATGCGCGTGCTCGGGCAGCTACGATCCCGTGTGTGGAAGCGATGGGGTCATGTACTACTCAGCCTGTTATGCGGGGTGCGACATGTTGTACCTTGACGTCGATGACATGGAATATCACAGTCGAGACGATGACGACGAAGGCGACGGCATAGATGACGTGGTAAATATCCAATAAGTGTCCAGGGGGTGTTGCATACAAAGTTGGAATGATTAGCAAAGTTGTGATTAAACGCAAGTCTGAAAATACGCGCATGTGAGCCAATCAGATTTGCGCATTTAGGTTGCGCGTAATCGCAACTTTGCGATTGATCTCAACTCTTAATGCAACACTTAGGTAACACTTAATTGTATGTGGATTGTAAATAATAATTTATGAGTATTCATATGAATTTGTTGAAAGAATTTGTTTTGTATTGCAAATGATTTACGTTGTAAATTTGTTTGTTTGAGAGAAAAATAAAATACTATTTCAAAACAAAAAAAACACCCTCGTGATGTACTTACCCAACGTTATTATGCTCGTGTTGATAAATAATTAGGTATCTTAGTACATATTGTACAGTGTACTTGGTAATAGGGTTTTTGTTTGCACCTGTCCTGTCCTGAAAAGTCGCGAAGATGACGACGAAAACGTCAGCATAGAATGATGACGGGTGGTGAAAAGTCCAGATGCTCTTGAATTAAAACAGCCTCAATGATGGTGGTGATAGGTACAATTAGATACTGCTCATGATCGGGAGTGTTTGGATGATGTAAAACAGGATGAGGGGGTCGTCCTGAAAATGACTGGGTGATTCTGGCTTCGGGTATATAGTACAGCTGCATGCACCGAAGTGATCGTAAGAGATGCTTGGTATTACTTCTTGTCGGTCATGCTTTGAGGTCTTAAAGGGATAGTTGAGTTTTGGTATAGAGGGCGCTACACACATTTTGTTTTTTGGGGTGAGATAATGAAAATATGAGTGTCAAATCTGAAAGAGCATACAATTGTAATGACATAATGAACTTTATTTGATCAAAGTCGGTTCAGAAATGGCTGAAATATCCATAAACATAACCATTTGTAATAATTGTGGTGCCCCATAATTATTCGATAATTTTGAACCAGCCGTTAATTATTTCTTGTAAAGCTTCCTCTTTTAAAAATGTGGAAAAGAGGTTTTAAAATACTTGTTGATTATCTCTCTATCTAATCACTATTTCAACAAAACATTACATGCACAATATTTTATTTTAAATGGTTGAAACCAATGAGTTTTAAGAGAGCGCCCTTTTGAGTTAACGGCTCTTTTTTAATGATAACAGGCTTTTTACTTTTGATCATTTTTGTAATTTTACAAGCATTTCGAGCATGGTGGTGTTATAACTATTATTTTGTAATTTAATTCTGCAGGTTTTGGTTAATAAAATTCAGTTTTACCAAAACTGTTCTCTCTTTACCACAACTCAACTATCCCTTTAAGTTATGGCGTTCTGCACTGGAGTAGGGAAATATCAGAAACAAGCAAAAATAGTAATGTGGCTGGGCTTCTTTTTCTTTTTTGTTTCGATTAATTTTTTTTTAGTTACGGACTCTTTCCAACAAATCATCATCAAACTTGCAGGTCTTCAGCGAATGCCGATGCATCCACGACCCAAGCTCGCCAACGGGCTTCGGGACAATCTCCCCGGGTGTGTGCCCGACCAATTGCCACTACCGCTGGCTCTACTTCGCAGCTCTCTTCTTCATTGTATTACTAGGCACTACGTCGGGAGTCGCGGGATGGACAGCGACAATAAGGTAATATACACTGAGAGAAAAACCGCAACCTGTAAAGGATCAAACCCTTGCCACACTTGCATAATCATTTGAAGGTGCAACGACAAAATGAGCTGCTAAGTGGGTTTTGACAGGAGTACACTTGCGTCTGTGCTCCTTTACAATCCCACTCGGCACCTCCTTTAACCCTAAAAAGGCCGGGCTATTTGAGGTCTTCAGCAGGCCGGGGGGGGGGGGGGCATTATGGCCCCCCCTAAGATCGCCGTGAACATGTGCACGCATGATAAGTGAAGTGTATAGAATACAATGGTAATTTTAATTTTTTTTTCAAATTCATTAATTTGCATATTTATGGTCATTTATGCAAATAAGGTCATAAAATTCATATTTTTACCCATAAATCATATATTCTTCATAATTAAACATTGGTTTTCACTACATATATTCTTTAGAGCATTTGGAATAATAATGCGACAAAAAATGTTGGAAGAGCCAGGTTCTTCCTTATGTTTTCTATTGTTTTTATAATTTCTTATGTATTTCTTTGTTTTTTTAACTTATGTATTTTATTGTTTTTGTTGTTTATTTTATTTCTAACTATAATTCATCTATTTTGAACCCCAAAACAAACATATAAAATGTAAACAAGACTAAATAACCAATGATATACTTCCTTTTACAAAAACTGATATTTCCATATGTTTTGTACACAAATCACGAAATTGAGCGATTTTCGGGCTGACATGCAGACAAAAGGTCACGTGACTTCGTAACGGTATGTCCGATTTTCAAAATTTTTGTTTTAAAATATGCACAAGACCCAAAAGAAAAAAGTCACCAAGCAGCGGCGCGTCATCTTATTAGGGTTAAAAGGGACTGTCCCCCTTTTGCAAGCCAAATTTCAAAAGTTGCGAGGTTATTGTCTTATATGAAAGAAAATGCATGCCTGAAAAAATTAGAGCTTGAAATCTCTTTTTCGTTGAGTTATAGACCTCAAAATAATAAAACGACTGACAGCGTTTAATTGTGCATTATACGAGTATTCACCGGAAGCGAAATTTCGCACACGGATTCCACGGAGTACCACGTTGCTACGCGTGACCCCTACGTGCCCCGCGCACAGACCCGCGCTACGTGATCCGCGCACAGATCAAACAACGGCGTAAGCGAATACTAAACAAAATATCCAAACCTCGCTAAAACTGACTACATGTAATTGTATATTAATAATAATAATAATAACTCATTTATATTTTCGACACCTTTTTCCGTGACATACCTTTACAAATGTCGGCTTCACAATACCTTTCCAAGAATAAGTACAATATTGTTGTAATATTATGCTAAATCAGTTAAACGCCTTTATTGACCGATATATAGGTTGGTGGAGGGACGCATTCGTTTTTCATTCGTAGAATCCAAAAATTACAGGGCTTTTCAATCTGGATTTTGTGTGTGTGTGTTACATTCATCCCCATCCGTCTACTGGAAACTGTTCAGACGATTTGTAAAAGGCGGACAGTCCCTTTAAAGTACAACTTTGCAACTTTGTAGTACGTTGCACCTTCAGAGGAGCTGTATGTGACGTTAACAGACACCTAGCTGCGCTATCAACTATAAAGGGTGTTTCATGAAAGAGTACAGAGTAGCGCTATGAAGCCAGAATAATGCGTGATATTTATTTTGATGACACCTCCTCAAGTGAGATAACGAAACTGCGCCCTTGTTTCAAAGTGACAACACTGTTATTTTAAATCTAGTGGACATGAGTGAGTCAATTGGAATAGTTCCTCAACCATGTTCTGCTTGTCTGAACAGTTCCTGAAGCTTAAGAAGAAAACGGAAGTGTCATTGAGAAGGAAATCGGGTACAAAATGGTTCCGGGGGAGGAGAAAAAAGGGGTGGCACTGTCCCGATGACCAACTCCTTAATATTATGTTCATAGTCATTCACACTTTAAACCAATGTAAATGTTCATATTTGTTTCCCACTGATATCATTTGCTATTCCTTCCTACCTTACAGGTGCGTGTCCCACAGTCAACGTGCTTTCGCAATGGGCATACAAACTCTCTTCTACGGTTTGCTGGGTAAGTTAAACCAAGATACTGTCTTTCTATTAGAGTAAGTCAGCCTGGTTCCCAGTAATACATGTAATATGTGGGTCGATGCCACTCCCTTTAAACATATCGATACAAAAAAACTTCAACCCTCGAGTTTATGCGAGGAAATAGGCCTACGGAAAATAATTATTGAGTTGTAATTGGTTGTAATTTTCTTTTCCTTGACGATTTTATACATTGATTCTCGATTTATACTATATTTACTAGTCGATTGTATATATTCGTTAACTGTTCGCAGGATCCGTGCCTGGTCCGATCATCTTTGGTGCGCTGATCGACGGCTCGTGCCTACTGTGGGAGACGGCGTGCGACGGCTCGGCCAACTGCTGGCTCTACGACAACAAACAGTCCGCGCGCGGCTTCCTCGTTCTCAGCATGGGCGCGGAATTCCTTGGCTTGGTCTTCAGCGTGTGCGCGCTCCTCTCATACCGCTCTCCGGCAGCTGACCAATCAGAGGAGGGCGGCGGTGATTCAAATAATGCCACGGCGGGAAGTCGACACGTTGATGACACAAAGGCGTAAACTTGGAAAGTAAAGTTGAAGAGACAATCATATTTTGAATGATCAGTCCGTTCGTGGCTTCATCGTGCTCAGAGCAGCGCAGGCGCGGAATACTGGGCGTTGTATTGAGTGTGCATGTGCGCGCTCCTCTCCTACCGCTTACCGGCAGATGGCCAATCAGAGGATCGGAGGGTGGCGGTGATTCAAATAATGCGGCGGGAAGTCGAGATGTGGTTGACACAAAAGCGCAAACTATAGGAAAGTAAAGTAGGGAAGGGAAGAACGATCGTATTTTAAACGATATGTGAACTTCTGACAGGAGCATCATCTATACTATACTTCGATGACGTTATTCTATGAAAATGGATATGTTGCTAAACGGGAAAAGACTGAAAGGGATGTGATCATTTCTAGTGGACCAACAAAGAACAATTTACAGCTTCAAATGTTGTGTTTGGCAGTTTGCATTGCCTTTTATATGTTAATCCTAAAAAGGATCTAGTAACTTTCTTAAAATGTACAACAAGTGATGAATGGTTGATACAAAGAGTATTTTTGTGATCTGATAATATTATGTCCGCTAAGTAATGTGTGAACATTGTATGTTATAAAGCGATGTTGTATGGCCGAGTATAATGAGCGAAAATGCAACGTGATATTCGCAGATTCATTGCCCTGACTTTGTACACAGTTATGACTTTCGAGTGGATAATTAAACATCCGAACACTTCAATCGTAAATATCTTTTTAACGAAAGTGAAAAAAAAAAATTAATAATAAACCTGTTCCATGCTTTTATTGGTAGTACGAATACAGCAAGGTATTAGAGAACAACTAGAGTTCTGAGAAAGTGTTGTGGATTTGGACAATGTTAATAAATCCCTCTATAAAGGAGACCATGCTCCTCAGATACGTATTTCACATTTAATTGTTAATTTCATTCATTTAGTTACCCCTATTATATAGGCATAAAGATTGTAAATATTTGTTTCTAATATGAATTAAGATAAGTATGTCAATGATCTTTTGTTTGTGTGAGTTTTCCCTCCAATCAAGTGTACATAATTTCAATTCGTTAAGGTGAGTGCGTTTCTTTATTAGATGGCCATTTTTAGAGCAGGTGAATGGGATTCTTAAATGAGATGCGCAGTGCCATCTAGTCTAGTTCTAGACCCTCGGAATCTGATCTCCGCCACCCCGAAGATCTGTACTACAGCAGTGATCGCTGCCAAACTGATCTCGGTTTGGCAGCGATCACTGCAGTAGTACAGATCTTCGGGGTGGCGGAGATTATTCCGAGGGTCTAGAACTAGACTAAGTGCCATCTTGCGCACGCCTTGCGCACGGTGCGAAATCCACACTGGTTCAATGTTATGCAGTGCGCACAAACTAGCCTAGTTTGCAATCTTTAAAGCTGAGTTCACAATTGTTGGAGCGAATTTTCGCGGCGGAAATTCGCTCCAATGCATGTGAACGCAGCTTAACACTTATTATACCGTACGTACTAGTACGTCACACGTTCTGTACGTATTTGCTCAACATTCTACTTGTTCAATATGTTAGTTTAGAGGCATGCTGAACTTATGCATTCTTCCTACGCATTAAGCCAGCAAGATGGCGTCATCGAGAGGGGGAAATCTGCGAAAAAATAAAGAAACACATGCATGACATGAGGGCCCCGTTGCAGAAAGAGATACAATCAATGGTAAGTTACCATTAATTGTAAGTCAGATCATGTGTTCTAATTGCGCAAATATGATTGGTTGAAACGCGCAAAGTTTCTGACTCCATGTGTATACCCCCCCCCCCCTCCCAAATCAGTCCGACTATACACGACTAGCACAAAACGACCGTGATTCTTTATCGAGTTCTAGAATTCGAAACGATGCCCAAACCCCCGTTTCGCTATACGACGTTTCTTTATACGACGTATCGTTAGTAGGCGTTCATACACACAATTTCATCGTATACCGTTTCGGTATAGCTATACGATGAAATTCTTGTGTGTGAACACGGGGTAGCTCAGTTAAAATGTCCACTTCAAAGAATCTGATCTCCCGGTCGGTCAGATCTATTAGATGCATGCACCCTATTCCAAAAGGCGCTACATCCACGTTTTCAACTACGGAGATATCCTGGTGTCTTCGTCCAATTATGTACACATGCCTGTACACATGGGAATATGAACATAGAACGAACTATATTTTGATTTTGATTGTGTTTTTATGATAAAATTTGGATTTCTAGATAGCTACGTAGCTTATCAATGTACTGATATCGTTAACACAATTGTTATGTATAGTTGGATTAAGCGCCTTCTGGCACTAAGCTCTTCATATAAGGGCCGTGTTTCAGCGGCATTCGCACACTATACCTGGGCCCCGTTGCAGAAAGAGATACAATCGATTGTAAGTTACGATTGATTGTAAGTCAGAAACTTTCTGCGTTTCAACCAATCAGATTCGCGCATGTAGACCACATGATCTGACTTACGATTAATTGTAACTTACAATCGATTGTATCTCTTTCTGCCGTGGTAGCGCAAACACTTTTATACCAAACAGTATTAGATCATAGTATTAGTATTAGTAAACACATAATTATTATCATGCAGTACTAATAGAATTTGATGTAGTGTATTGAACACCAATGAGTATTAATTACCATGTTTTATTGTATCTTTATTGACAAAAAAAAAATTATTGGTTAATTTAAGATTATACTTTCATTAAACTAAACTGTACAAAATAGGGATAGTTGTAGACAGTGGGGTTACTTTAAAAAAAAGTATTTTCATAGTTCCTCTTTTGAACATGTTAATTATAAATGCATCAACGAATTATTTGAGTGATATTTATAAGATGACATAAATTAACTAGTAATTAAACAAACAGAACCAACATGATAGTTTGTAAAGAGTCAAACATATAGGCCCGTATTCACAAAGGAGGTTTGTACAAACCATGGTTCAAACCGAGGTTTACATCTATGGAATACCAATTGTAAACTGATGGAGAGAGAATGTAAATTCCTTACTTGTTAACAATGTTGATGGTACACATTCTCTCTCCATCAGTTTACAATTGGCATTCCATAGATGTAAACCTCGGTTTGAACCGGGGTTTGTACAAACCTCCTTTGTGAATACGGGCCATTCACTCGGGGACTGTCCAAATTAGTCACGTCGGTTTACGGTAGGAAAATATTCATTCGTGGAGTATTGATTACATTATGTAAATAACTTATGATTATTTTCACCATTATCTTTGAACGAAGTTGTATGCAAATTATACGGGCATTAAACTAACTTATAAAGACTATTTAATAATATCTGGCCGGTTTCTTCTATTTGTTTAAATAAGTATACGATATAAGATGTATTGGATAATTAGTCACATTTATACCTCAATCTAATAGATCAGAATGAAAATGTGAATGTACAAAATGTTTTGTATGTATTATTATGTAGATTATTTTAATAAGACAAATACATTATGATATATCGCTGTATTTATTAACAAGATTTCAATATAAAATAACTTATAATAATGTTCGAAGTATTGTAGTGTACCAATTATTATTGTGTTAAGAATATTATTACCATAAGAAAACATATATGGCAGTAATTTACAAATGATGTCTTTTAACGTGTATTTTGCTGAATTTCTTGAAATTAAAAGTTTTATTATATCGACAAAAATCTAAACAGCGTTTCTTATCGCAAACATTGTTCGTTTTTAATGTTATTTCTTGTTTTAGTTTATATAATATACGATTAAGGCTAATGTAAAATTCTTGTAGACGAATTTAGTCGAGACAGAAATGTCCCCGGAACAATAATACAACTTCTATAATTAAATGCAGCCCCCCCCCCCCCCCCCCCCCCTCAGGGATCTAGTTGACATTAATGTGCAAAAAATGGCAAATGGTTGATCAAATGTGTATGTATGTGTTCTGATATGTCCACTGACTTGACTGAAGAGATGTTTGAAAATGAAATGGTAAAACTCAAGTACAAATTCGATTGGGTCACTGTTATTTCGCTTCAACAAAATCAATTTAAAAAGATATATTTTCATTTTGAACATCAGGTAAGGACAAACACAAAGCACAATGGTTTGCTTTGTGTATATAAACTAAATGTAAATTAAGCGTTCAATAATCTCACACAAAATTATCTCCTATATACTATTCCCGATCTTCTCATGCGGTAAGCTGTACAATTATTTGGTTTCTTTATTAAAAAGAATGCTTGCACGCAACTTTATGTAGTTTGAACTACTAAAAAGAGATACAACACCTTTGAACTGTGATAAACATAATGCGCATAAACTATAACTATATACAAACACATAAACGCGTAGCCTATCCGATAGGCGTCGGGCTTTTTGGCAATTTTGAGAAATTTAAAATAAAATGTGACTTTAGGTGAGGGAAAATGTCCCGTACGTCAAGTCCCGTGCGCATACCTATTATTTTTCATATTATTATCTTGTGGGGACAAAAATATGAACATAATGAAATAAATTTACGTACGTACTTACTTGAATCCATGTTATAGGAATACGTTATTATTGGCCCTTCGGTTTCAGATATGTTTTATATTCATTTTTCTGAAAAGGTCCTCGATTATCAATTCTGGTTAACATAATATTATAATACAATTGTAAGGAATGGTCTGAATATTAGTTTTCCAAAGCACTCAACCGATTCGAAACCATAGGTCCTTGCGTAAGTCAAATAATTTAGGCCCGCCTTTCTACATCTTGCATTCGTTCATCTCATTAAAGTACGGTTGCGCTGCAGTGACAAGCCTCTGGACATCAGTAGGTTGTTCGGCCAGTGGGACTGGCGCCTTCAAAGGTCCAAACTCGCCCGATTCCAAAGCTCTCTGGTAGAATGGCCCGTTATGAAAGAGTAAACCCTCGCCCGCTGCCTTCCAGAGCTTCAGCCGGTCCGTAGACGTATCCCACTGCAGGAGTGACTCGCTGTACGGAAGCCCCACTTGCTGGCAGAGCTTGGACAGGACCGGGCCAGGGTCGGCCAGGAGATCGTCCACGTTGATGACTAGCGCGTTCGGGTCCACATTGTCCCTCACGTACTTCCACAGGTCACATAGATCGTGGTACATTCCATCGGGTTTATGGAAAGCTTGATCCCTGTCCAGGTCAAACTTATCTTCGTCTTTCGCCTCGCCCTCTAGCAAACCAAGCTCCGAAGTAAGCTTATACATGGCCTTGCGAAACGAGCTGAAGACATTGGTGGGAGGGCGAATTAAGAACACGTGACGGTAACCGGGAGGAATGAACTGTCGACTCTCGGGACTTTTCATAGGTTCGGCAAGGTCTTTCACCACGACGTACTTGCTTTCTGTTGTTTCCAGAAGCCGCTTGACATTACTGTACCTGGATAATCATGAAAATTACAATAAAGATTGAATTAGAGTGATCCATTATCTTTATATTTTTTCCTAAAAGTAATATTTGAGACTTCAATCATATATTATCCCAATTTCATTGTAAGATTGTTGAGAATGACATACGAGATTTGATAGAAAATGAATAATGTTTATCTACTATCTAGTAAAAAACAGACTAAACTAATGTCTGGTTTTATCCCGATCGTTCGCGTGAGGTATCCGAATTCGGATACTCTTGCCTACGGTCGAAAGCGGTCCATAGACGCTTTCAAATTAAATAGTAAGCAAATAATTACCTTTGGTGAAGATGATGGGACAAACTATCACTTCCGAGGCGATCTGGATGTAGCTATCTTTCCGAAGCGTATACATTTAGATCGTCGAGGAAGTGATAGTTTGCCATCGCCTGAAACTAAAAGGTGATTATTTGCTTTATATTCCACATCAATTATTTAGATCACAAACGACCTATATCTTACACAAAGGGCTAACAAGTTTGGAATATTGAGCAATTGATCGAGTCTTTTATTTTAATTTCGTCAATCCTGCACATGAACAAGATTTATGATTAAAAGTCAAAGACGCTTATACCATTGTCTATTAAGCGTAGCCGCACGTAAAATTTGCGCACCAGCGCGCTACCTTTCTGCGCACTAACGCGCGCACGCATACTTGCGCGCGAACAATTGAAGATAGAAAAAAGTGCAATGCACTTTCACCGAAGATAGTAGTGAGTGCAACGCACTTTCACCCAAGATAGTACACAGTGTAACGAACATTTCTTCTCCCATCAATGATGGACGTGATTAACTTTTGACCAATCGTAGAGCAAGATTCTTAGTATGTGGAATATAATCTTAGATATCTCCATAATTATGGAGATATTTGAAAGATCAAACCCCATTTCCATCTTCTGTTAAAGCCAAACAACAGGGTAGGCTACAAGATAAATGTGAAAACTCTAAGTGATTTTGGTTAAATATTAGTAACATTGTCCAAATCCTCAAAACTATACAGGGTGGCCCCAAAAAAACCGGAACGGGGCACTTCCCAAAATATAGCAACATAATGATTATGTCCATCGGATAGAAGGGCTTTTCCAATACAAAAACGATACCAAGATCAGTCATTTTGGTCGTGTAGTTTTTGTTTTAGGGCGCTCTGAATGACACCATGTCAGGTTCCCTTTTTTGTCAATTTTTACCAAGTCAGTGCCTGATAAACCGCAATTACTGCCTGTCATAGCATTCGAACATCGAGCAATACGCGCGTTATTGTTAGTGTGCATTCAGCCGTGTGCCAAGAGAATGGGCATGGTTGCTCGACGCTATGATCGACGAGCACAAAGTGCGATTTATCAGGCACTGACTTGGTAAAAATTGACAAAAATGAGAACCTGACATGGTGTTACTCAGAGCGCCATAAAACAAAAACTACAAAACCAAAAATACTGATCTTGGTATCGTTTTTCACTGGAAAAGACACCCTATCCGATGAACATAATAGTTGTGTTACTTTATTTTGGGAAGTGCCCCGTTCCGGTTTTTTTTTTGGGCCACCCATAGTGGTTCTCTCATACCTTGGCATATGTATGTTAACAATAAAAGCACGAGACAGGTTTCGGTTTTTCAAATTTCCATTTCGTTCAAAATATATTTACGATTGAAGTGTTCATATGTTAAACTGTCTACGGGATAATCTAAGCCGTGAACACAGTAAGTGCAATGAGTTAGTGAATATCACTTTGCACTTTTTGCTCATTTCTCGGCCCAAAAAACACACATTCAATTAACGTGAAATTTGCACACATTACTTTATGGACATATCAGATCACACCAATACACATTTTATAAATCACTCATCACTTTTTGCACTTGTCAACAAATTTACCGACAATAGTATGTTCATTTATTATACATTTTCATCTTCATATCCACCGCCCTTTACACCCCCTTTACATCTGTTTATACGTTTCCATGTTTTATTTATAGGACACTTACATTATCCGTTCTGGTGCCAATTCTGTTTTGATGTCAAGCGCAACCGCGTTTGCCGCTTTTACCGCCTTGGCTTCGTTTCCTTCATATTCCCAAGGAAGAACATCACCATATACAGAAAAGTATGTATTCCTGGAAAGATTGCAGAAATGGAACGGTTCGAACCATGCCTCCACCCCGTCTATAGCACTCAGACATTTCAAAAGAGCCGTTGACACTGACCGTGGAACACACCAGATGAAAATACGAACAGGTTTATTATCCTCCATTGATCGACAATAATTATGATTCTTTAGATGTAATAACGAATAAATAACACAAAGTAGAAAAAACACCTACAATCCATTGCTAATTCGTTATTTCAAATACTTTGTACTTTGTACTTTGCAGTGGCGTAGATCTGCTTTGAGAAGTGGGGGGGGGGGGGGGGGGGTGGTGCGAGGGAGTGGAGCGACCACGCCCGAGGGCGCGAAGCGCCCGAGGGGGGTGGGGTGTGGGAGAGGGTATCCCCCTCCCACAGTAAGGAGGTTTTGCATTTTTTCACTCGAAATAATGCAATCTGAAGCATACCTTGGAAGAAAATTAGATATACTAAAATGTAAGAAAGCATGAATTAAATCATCTCCCTCCTGTATAGACCGATAAACAAACTCACAAACAAACACATACACACACACATACGCAAACAAATACGCACACACTGTACATGTGTCTTTACTTATATTACTTTTATCCCCTACCACGTGGAGAAATTTTTGAAATTGGTGCAGTAAAATATGACTTTACAAATGTGGTAATTATTATTATCTATGCATATTATAAAGATTTAATTTTGAAAATAATAGGGGGATGTTTGAACAAGCTACCCCCCCCCCCCCCACACACGCACAAAAAGTGGGGGATATATCCCCCATCCCCCCCATGATCTACGCCCGTGGTACTTTGTACTTTGTACTGGTTTCATAATCTTTAGAATAACACTGCCGTCAAACATTAAAACGGCGGCTGCTTCAATCTATAGGCATGGGCGTCAACAGGCGGGGGACGGGGGGGGGGGGCATGCCCCCCCCCCCATTTTTGAAAGTGGGGGGGGGGGGGCATATAGTGTCGTTTGTCCCCCACCCCCCCCCCCCCCCCCACTTTATGATAAGAATAGCAAAACGTTCATACGTCTCTGAAAGTATTTTGAATAATACAGGTGATAGCACAGCAATGTGGAAGTCATTGAGGCGCATAATGCCTAAAAAACAAAATGTTAGCTCTATTCCAAAAATTACTGTTGATAGAAAAGAAATAACAGGTTCAAAAAATATAGCATCATGTTTTAATGATTATTTTTTTGATTTAGCTACACGAAGGAAAGAGACCAGAAAGTTTGGTACTAATATGGAGCAGTATATGACTCCCGTTGATTCTATATTTAGATTTAAAGAAATTTCCCAAGAGGATGTTTTGAAATGTATACATGGTATTGCAAGGAACAAGGCCACTGGCCTTGACCAAATCCCCGCTAGCGTTGTTAAAGACTCTATTGAATGTATTGTTCAACCACTAAAGGTGGTATCTCACCGGGCTGGAGACTAGTTGGCGACTAGTTGGCGACTCAGTCTCCGCTGGTCGCGGAGACGTCTCCGCGACGTCGCCGCGACGTCTCCTGGAGACTAACCGGGTCTCCGGGGAGTCGCGGGAAAATCAAACATGTTCGATTTTCGACCATCAGTCGAGGAGACTAATTTTGTCCGCGACTGGGGAGACGTCGCCGCGACGTCGCCGCGACGTCGCCGCGACCTACTGGAGACCAAGGTGACTGAGAGGATACGTTGCGGAGACGTCTCCGCGACACTATACTTGACGTTGCTTGACCCACTTTAGAGACCACGTGACTGAGTTCTTTATCATTTGGTACAGTTTGTTCCTGCTCCCATGGATACGTCGCGGAGACGTCTCCGAGACTTCGCCTTGGTGAGATTGCAAACCATTTTCGGGTCTCCCGAGTCGCCGCGACTACCGCGACTGATCAGTCGCGGCAGTCGCGGCGACGTCTCCGTCGGTGAGATACGCACTTTACACACATCATCAATTTATCACTAGTGACGGGGAAAATCCCCGATGTTTGGAAAAAGGCTCGTGTAACTCCCATACACAAAAGTGGAGATACCAGTTCTCAGACCCCACAAATTATAGACCGATTTCGATCCTTCCTATTTTGTCAAAAGTATTGGAAAGATTGGTATTTAATCAAGTGTATGATTATGTCGGTAAATAATTTACTGAATCAAAATCAACATGGTTTTCGCCCTAACCATTCCACTTTAACTGCCCTTATGTCTTTGACTGATGACATGATCAAATCTATAGATGAAGGAAATGTAGTTGGTGTTGTTACACTAGACTTAGAAAAGGCTTTTGACTTGATATCCTTCGACATATTATTGAAAAAACTAAAATACTTTGGCTTTGACCAAACAGTTATTAAATGGTTTCAGGATTATTTTTTGGGTAGAGAGCAATCCACATTAGTAAATGGAAGTTTATCTTCGAGCCGTACTGTAAAAAGTGGTGTACCCCAGGGTAGTATACTTGGGCCGTTATTATTTATTATCACATTGAATGATATTCATAAATCTGTTAATAAATGTTCAATCTCTCTTTACGCTGATGATACATGTATGTACTATGCTTCAAAGGATCCCAAAGATTTAGAGAAATCAATTAATGATGACTTGAAGTCTATAATGCGTTGGTTTTCAAGTAATGAACTTTTGCTTAATATAACCAAAAGTCAATTTATGTTAGTTGGATCTAAACACAATTTGCGCGATTTTTCTGATGTTATAATAAGTATTGGTAATACAAAACTACAGAAAGTTACGGAGTGTAAACATCTTGGGGTCATGCTTGATTGTAATCTTTCATGGGACCAGCAGACTTTGTAAGGAAAAAGGCACTAAAAACATTCCACGCTCTCAGACGAGTGAGGCAGTTCGTAGATAAGACGACTTTCCTTGTACTTTATAAGACTTTGATTCAACCCCACTTTGATAATAATAGTTTGATTTGGATGAATGGGCATCTTACACAGTTAAGATCGCCTTCAGGTTATACAAAACAGATGCTTACGTTTGGTACTTGGTGTAAATAGTCGCTTCAATAGGGAAACTTTATATAGAACACTTGGTGTCGATCAACTGGAAGTACGCCGAAAGAAACAAGCTTTGGTTTTTATTTTTAAGTTACTACACAATCTTGCCCCTCCATTGTTGTCATCCCGCATAGAATTAAAACCCCACTTAGATTATAGATTACGCCATGCTAGCACCCAAATTGAATTGCCTCGACCCCGAACAAACTTTATTCGAAATAGCCCATTATAATTATGGTGCATCAAAACTGTTCAACATTCAACCTATTTATTTACGAATTATACACGACGTTAAGATATTTAAAAAGGAAATTATGAAGCTACCCATACTAGATTTATAATTCATGTGCATATTAGTTGCTCAATGATTGTTTTACTCACGTACTTAAGCCTATTGGTTTTCTCGTTCATATCTGTAAATTATTATTACCCCAATCTTTGTAAATATGTTTTATTTTCCCCTCTTTAAATAACATGTTTGTAATGAATATTTGTGACCTTACACCACAAAACGACCAATAAGTCGGTAAAAATGATTGTGCTGCTTTTCATGCAACATTAAAATAGATGTCATTACCTTTAAAATGGTATATCATTCATCATATTTGGACTACGCAAACCCTCTCAAAATGAACAACAAAGATTTGGAATATGGCTGAAGCATTTTTAAAATAAGGGAGAAACGGGCCATTTAAAAGATCAGTTTCCATTAAAGCGCTGTAATAAGATCACATTAATTAGATGAAAAAATAATATTTTAACATGATTTCCGACGCTCAAAATGTTACAGAAGCTAGATTAAAATATGCTTATTCAGGAAATACCGAAATCCTAAATCTCTTATTTTGAACCAAATTCGACTATTTTAGCTAATAAAAGAGAAACTACCACAGCGACATAACGGTCGTTTTGTGGTGTAAGGTCACATTTTGTATTATTTTATGTATTTCTGTATTCTTTTGTTCCACGGCCCTGCTGAAAAACAGCTTGTAGCTGAAAGCGGGCATTTTACTATTGTATATACCGTGATTAAATAAAATAAACAAACAAACAAACAAACAAACAAACAATTCTGGCAATCAACATCTCACATTCGGGCACTTGCCATCTCATTCGGGCAATCAACATCTCACATTTAAGTATATCAAATCTCCTTCCAATGTATGCACCAGATTGCATTATTTTGAATGAAAATTGCAAAAGCTCCCTACCGTGGGAGGGGGATACCCCCTAGCTCCCACACCCTCCCCCGTGGCGCTTCGCGCCTTCGGGCTTGGTCGCTCCGCTCCCTCGCATGATCACGCCCCCACCCGATATTCGGGCAAAAGACGCAAGTCCCCCTGACGAGGCCATGACTACGCCCATGACGAGGCGTGGGACATTGTGTTAAATAATAATTGTTTTCGTTCTTAACTCCTGCTTTTGACATTGAGGTTGACGAGGAGAATGACGTCGACATTGACAACATGCGATGAGTGAATGGAAATTTCATATTTGTTTTTTCATTATGAAATTAAAAAAATATTCAAGATTGGTCGATCATGTGGTGACAGAGGTCAATTCATGACATGTATACACAATTGCGTATCAATCAAAAATTAGGTCTTGGGTATGCACCAGATTGCACAATTTTAGGTCCAATATTGAAAAATCTCCCTACTGTGGGAGGGGGACACCCCCCTCCCACACCCTCCCCCCCCCCCCCCCCCTCGGTCGCTTCGCTCCCTCGCAATGTCCCCCCACACTTTTTAGTAGTTGTTGACGCCCTTGTCTATAGGTGCTTGAAAAGGCAGAAATCTAGTGCATAGCCTTGATTGCATTTAAAGGCCTGCACGACTAGCCACCATCTGGAGGCGATTTGTGCAGTATTAACAAGACAAGACAAGACAAGACAACTGATTTAGTTGAACACGTTGAACAAAATCAGGAATCACATATTATCAAACCATTGTTGTTTTTATTTTTTGCAATAATATTAATAATGAATAAGAGTATTATTGGTAATTTCATTTGTATTGGTACACATTTCCTAATCACACCTTGATGTACATAATAAGTATAAAGACTAATTAAAGCATCCCAAAGACCGAATGTAAAATAAACAATCAATTATCTCACAAACGAGAATGCAAATGTATAATAATGAATGTACGACACATGTTATATGCCCGGGGGGGGGGGGGTACTCAGATTATAGTCGGACGGGGGTGTGCGGCCGAGACCTCCAAACCCATACCCACATCTAAGGGTCCTTTTGCAAAAAATGGACCCATGTCTAAGGATTTTTTTTCGCCTGCGGCGCATGTTTTTGGTGTATTTCCCGCAAATTTTGTGGTTTTAAGTTAGCGAGCGTAGTGAGCTTGAACAATTTTGCAATTTCACATCGGCAAATCTCAAAATCCCGTATAAAAAAGGGGAAATATGAAAAAAGGGACCCATGTCTAAGGATTATTTTGATGAAAAGGGGACCCATGTCTAAGGATCTTTCTTGAAAAAGTCTGCGGCACATCCCCGTATACCCAATATACGTGAGTACCCCCCGATGTCCCATAATGATGTGCAAAGGCTGGACACATATTCAAAGTTATGTTGATGAAAAATATGGTGATTTTGTGTGAATAATAAAGATAAATAAACGAATGATAATCTGTAAACTGAGCCAGGGCCTGCAGCGGTATTTGTCTAAGACAAACATAAACTTGCGTTTTTCTCTTTACAGGTACCATAGATACTTTTAACATAAAATACTTACGCTAGTTTCCGACGTGGGGGTGTATCCAGCTACTAGACGCTACTTTCATCTTTAGATTTGCGGCGTCGGCTCAATCATTTTACATTTGTAAAACCATCTGAGAATGCATGATTTTATGATATAGGGAGAGGTCTGAGCCATATTGATGAAACGGTTTAACTTATATTTGCAAGAAATTCCTCTGCGTTTTGAATCGCGACGTTCCAAGCCCAGAAAGTGAGTACATCAGTCTGTGTTTTAATAGTATTATCTATAACAGTCCGATGCATACGTTTTTGTGTTGTAAATTATAATTTGTTTTTTATCACGATGCCAAAGTACTTTTGTCTTGCTCATAAAACTTACAAATTAAAACTCATTGAAAATGTTTGTTTTCTAATTGAAATGTGATAATTAGTTGAATAACTTTAGTTGTGGAACTTGTCTTGTGTCTTGTCGACCTTGACCTTGTCGAGTTTGACTAGATCTAGTAATTTTAGTATTAAACTAATTGTATTACAGTACTAATACTATTACTATTATATGAAATTATAATTTGATTAATATTGATGAACGGAGAATGCGTAAATGTTCAAAATTAGGTTATAGGGTTAAAGGGTACCACCAGGCAGAGATTTAGCTCTCTTACATCAGAGACATATCTTAAATGAACATACAAAACAAGTCTGTGTTCCTGAAAGTATTTCTACATCGCCAGAGAATCATTTTTAGCTCATCCGGCCCGAAGGGCCCGATGAGCTTATGCCATGGCGTGTCGTCCGTCCGTCCGTCCACAGTTTTCAAAATGCTTCTTCTTCGTTATTTTTCAACCGATTTTGATTCTGATTGTTTCATATTATAGGGCTAGGAGGGGGATTTAAAACTTCTACACAGAATCGTGAAATTTATTATCTATGGTAATTTATGCAAATTTATTCGAAATCACAAAAAATGCTTCTTCTCCTTCATTTCTCGACCGATTTTGATTTGGTTTGCTTTATCTGGTAGAGCTAACTTTGGTACACTAAACTTGTACACAGAATTTCGAAATTTTTCTCCATTAATTAATTATGGTAATTTATGCAAATTTATTCCAAAAATAACAAAAATTGCTTCTTCTCCCTCATTTCTTGACCGATTTTCATTCTGTTTGGTTTATCTAATAGGGCTAGGAGGGGGATTTAAAACTTCTACACAGAATCATGAAATTAATTATCTATGGTAATTTATGCAAATTTATTCGAAATCACAAAAAATACTTCTTCTCCTTCATTTCTCGACTGATTTTGATTTCGTTTGCTTTATCTGGTAGAGCTAACTTTGGTACACTAAACTTCTACACAGAATTTTGAAATTTTTCTCCATTAATTAATTATGGTAATTTTTTTTTTTTTTTTTTTTTTTTTTTTTTTTATTTATTAATTTATTAATTAATTAATTAATTAATTTTTTTGGTGTTTATTTATTTATTTATTTATTTTTTATTTTTTATTTATTTATTTATTTTTTCCCATGTCCCTTCCAGGGCGTCAAATTTATATTTTTTTCACTCTAATTTTTTTTTTTTTATGTCCCTTCCAGGGCATCAAATTTTTATTTTTTGACCAGTTGAAAAGTGTACCACATGAAATTTGCGATATTTGATGTTGCGAGATGGCGGATGAGCGCTACGTCATTGACGTTCTGGTTAATATCACCTATCAATCATTCAGCGCAGTTCCGATTACGATATCACTTAACGATCCTCTTATCGGAAGCAACTGCGATATATCGCAGCAAGCAGAGAAAATCTCGAAAATCTCTTGTGTGCAGCAAATAAAAAATCAACTTGGCGTTCAGAAACAGCATCTATCCCGTATACACGTAGCGCTATACAAGCATTGTACTATTGCATGCATTGATGCATTCAGAGTAACCTACATTGTATTATGCATGGTGCGGTGCATAGCGCTGGGCATTGTGTGTAGGGTACCATGACTCCAACAATGCCGTTGTAGTGTGTACATCAAAGTGCGAGCACACACAGGCGTATTGCCTGCATGCCATACGATACTAACTATCGCATGGGCTATGCGATAAATTGCACATACTACCATATAACGTACGTGTATTGATTGAGCGGTCGTGCAAACAAAAGTCGCGCGCGCGAACCACTAAATAGCCGTGGTTCCGTAGGTCGTAGTAATTAATTGCATTGTTCTCAAATTACAGAAACATATCAGACCCCATGAGAGTATGAAATTGGTATTCAATTATAGTACCAAAACAACTAAGGATTGGTTTTATCATGCCCGGCGGTACCCTTTAAGCGTATATTGTTTTCCACATGTCATAAAATGGCACATTATTGATTTATCTGATCATTCAACCACCAATTTGAGGTAAATTCAAAACAAAGCCAAAGCTGTGTAAAAATAATAGTAGATTACTGATTAGTAACTAACATTTAGTATTTGCAAGTCCAAGATAAGGTCAACCTAGCTGTTGAAATTTCATCTTGATTTACTAATGACATACATGTATCACATCATATTGAAGTTTTGAATTCCATAAAAAGAAATTAAAATGTATGTAAATTTATGCAAATTTGAAGGGCCTCATTTGCTCAATTATAAAAATTCATAAAAAATCAAAGGGAATGATATGATATTTTATTTATATATAGACATGACCACTCAATCATCCGTATAAATTTGACACAAACATTAAGTCATGACCTAATTAATTATGCAAATTAGGTTATTGTCTTAGCATGAAATGTCCCATACGTAACAAAATGAGGAACCTTTTTTCATTTTTTTCAAATAATTTAATAATTATTCTAGTGTAACTTTAGGAAGTTCTAATTCATGCATTTTAAAAGTAAAATACTATAATAAGTCGGGAAATTTTCATTAGACCTTTGTTTTATAAGAAAATTAGAATTTATAGAAAGTGTTACGTATGGGACAATGTGTTACGTATGGGACATAATTCACATACAAAGTCAATGTAGCTGCTGGGAGCCTTTGTGACAGATAGGCAAATATTCATTTTGGAGTGATATTATCATGATATATCAATGTTAATGAGTATAGAGAAAGTAATTAGGTCCATAAACCTTTTTTTAGAAGTGGAGCCATTTAAGTAAAAACAATATTTTAGGCTCGGCAGCCATTTTTTAAAGATAATTAGCTAATTTGCATATTCATTAATTACGGCAAGATGTCTACTTGTATTCAGAAATGTAGTGTCAAATGTTCCAACATTTCATTTAAGGTATTTGGGGCAAATGAAGCCATTTCTGCTTCTCATTGGCATTTATCACTTGAGCAAAGCCCTGAAATCCAAGATGGCTGCCCCTAATTTGCATATTTATGAATATTACTGTTAAACAGTGGCTTACAAACACACAAAATGTATTAATTTGATTTAATCATGTCCTAATATGTATTTAAGATTTGTTAACTCACTTGGCTCCAAAAACATTATACAAAGCATATTGATTTGCATAATTAAGATATTTACCTAATTTGCATATCCCCAAATTCCTGTAAAATTGTATAGATTCTGATCTAGGAACGCCAAATTAATGAGTGATACCTCTTTTATAGGGTTTCAAGGGATGACATAACCATTTCTGATACTTATTTAGACCAATCATCATGGCAACTCGTTATTATTACCAAATACCCTCAATTTTCCTTAAATATTGATTTCCCTACATTAAACGAATGGGGACAAATGTCCCATACGTAACTGTCCCATACGTAACACGTCTTTACCCAAATTAATTAGAGCCTGCACGAAAAGCGTTCTTCGGAATGAAATGAAACTTTGCCTTGATAAACATGAGCAATGTACCTTCTACCACATTGAATTACAACCTGTCCTCTAAATCACTTTCACAGAGTTTTCAACTTAAAAATTATTTATAAAAAAGCTCATTTCTTCTGGTCCCATACGTAACGCCATACATTTTATATAATAAAATAATATTGCAAAGGTCAAAGGTCACCATCTTTACCAAGGTTATTCTTCTTATAGATACCAGTAATGGAGATGGTAAAGGAATAAAATCAAAGTCCCTCTACATTATTTTTTTTGGGGTGAAAGTCTCTGAAATGTCCCATACGTAACACGCGCGTTATCTTGGACTTGCCCTCAGACAGAGTATGACTATCTATGAGTATGAAGCATCCTACCGAGTACCAGGACCATTTACAATATGCTGTAGATGTGACTATATGAGCTCTGTCATAAAAATAAAATATTGTTAATGTGGTTATTTCACTTATTTTCAGAATGAACGTATATGTACACGTAGTGATATTTAACATTTATCATGAGCAGACATTTTTGTTTACATGTATTACAACATGTCCAATTAACATGTCCCAAAATGTATGATAATGTGCCTTCCAAGAGTCCCTTGAGCTATAATGTGGTGGTGGTTCTGCATTCGTCAAAAAGTGCAGAATGACCTGACCAATGTATTATTATTATTGTCATTGAACTACATTGTTTTATAACTTATTTGTAATTGTAAACTAAGAACCATTATCATTGTCATAAAATTTGCTATTTATCAGCCACCATGTCTGAACCAGTGCCTGGCGCTGGCATGGTTTACCTACCTGACGATCACGAGCACTATGCGAAGGTCTTCCAGACGTTCACGAGATGCTCCGGAAAATTGGCATCGGGAAAAGTCGGGGAAGAGTCCTGGATATCATCTGCATTCAACGACACACTGATACAGAGACTGAGAGATTTCCCGCAGAAGCCGCAGCCGCTGAGAGTCCTTTCGGTTGGGAGTGGTGAAGGTGATTTGCATTTTAAATCATAAATTCATCAAATCCAAACTGCAGCTATCATATTCTAGAGTCTAAATGATTTCCATTTGGTGAATTGATATAAATTATAATACTAATAATACTCGATTTGCAAAGCACCCATTTATATGAATGGTACTTTGTAAGTAATATATATGATTTGTATTATCCTAGGGTTTATGAAGAATGCAAATTTTACCAAACCAAAATCAAGTCGTCTTCAATGGGTTAATAAATCATTAAATGCCTCCATTAATATATTGACATTCCAGGGAACATCGACTGTGCCATTCTCCAGCAGGTCTTGCCGTCCTTCCCACAGATCTGCAACACCGTCGTCGAGCCATCGGCATCTCAGCTGGACCTCTACCGAAAACTTGTGGCGCAGAGAGCAGATGACGTCAAGGGCATCTCGTTTGACTGGCGGCAGCTGACGTCAGATGAATACCTAGATGAATCGGCTGCGGATACTGAACAGGGACCACGTAAATTCCACCTAATTACAGCCATCCACGTGCTGTACTATGTGGCGGATGTGAAGGATACGATCAAGCGGTTGTACGACTTACTTGAAGATGGCGGTCTCCTGTACATCGTTGTACAAGATGGTATGTATAACAGCTAATAATTAGCTAACGGAATCAATTTACTCTTTGGGCACCTTGACATTTTTATTTTAGAACATGACTCCGCTAGCGTAGATCCGTATTTATGTCTTTTTTTCATTGGGAGGGGGGGGGGGGGGGTGATCTCTTCATTCATCCTACATGTAGGGTTAGACTTTCCACAGCTCTATGCCAGTGCTTGACTGGTTTTCTCCATCATCTCCAAAACTGCTAAGTGAGATCTAGACCTGTAGTCCTCGATGGTTTTAAGTAGAGCTATCTTTCTTTTCGTTAATTTTCAATTAATAAATAATAATTATTATAAATATTTAATTGAAATTGGAAATAGCAAATGTCCAAGCATCTTGATCTTCACCTATTCCCAATATATATGAAGTTGTTTATGAATGTTTGCAAGTACATCCGATGTTTAATTTATCACTGACTTAAGCCCTCTGCAGACAGAGCCGACTCGACCCGATCCGACTCGACCCGATCCAACTGGTTTCTAACAGGATAGAGTTGGACCCGGTCGGTTGGATCCGATTCATCGTGTTGAATCGGCCCCAAATGGCATCGGACTGTCTCTCGACTGGCAAAATGTGTGTCGCGAGGCACTGAAAACTGAGCCTATCCAAATGAAAACCAGTCGAATCGGGTCGAGTCGGCTCTGTCTGCAGAGGGCTTATAGTGTTTATCTGATCTTATTTCATTCTGCCTTGCATGAGTTGCAAAGCAAGCGTTTCTGGGCCCTGTATAATATACAGATTGTATGATTAATCGTGGCCTAGACCCAGGCCTAATAACTGTTATAATTAAATCTAACAAACTGTAGGGAATTTCTCGACTCCTCTTGCTCTTTTAGGTGCTTTTCTTTTAATTCTTACATAGCCTCTTGCCATCCTAATGAATGTGAGACAATAAATTTGATTCCATGCTACTGCTGAAATTGGCTAATTGTATATATTCTTATCAAAGCTAAATAACGGTTTTAGAAACTCACTATACACCTTCTAAAATATCCCAGAATAAAACATAAAAATAATATCCAAAACAAGTGAAAAACCATGCATCTATTGATAAGTTGAAGATTGCTTTAAAGACACACTTATTTAATATTTGATTTATGTATTTAGTTGGAAACCCAGCAATATGTATTTTGTTTCCTTATCTCTCTTTTATTCTACATTGCATAGGGACATACTCACGCTTATGTTATCAATTTATAATTTTTTTTTGTTATTATCATCATTATTAATCAGATCTCATTTCACACTACCTCGCACTTTTAGAATCGAGCGTGGCAAACCTGCTCTCCGTGTTGATCAACGAATACCAGGGGAGCAACTCTCGCCCCATCCTGCTGACCGATAAAGAGGTGCGAACTGCTCTCGATTCCCTGAGCATCACGTACGCTACGGAGCGTGTACCCCTCCACACCCGTGCCAACGCCATCTTTGAAGATGAGACATCGGAGCAAGGCAACCAGATCCTAGACTTTATCACGCACACCAAGGACTTCCGGAAGAGCGCCCCATCTGGTCTAAAAGAGTCTGTCTTGAAGTTTCTCAGGACGCCGCGTGTTGCGGAAGAAGAGGACGGTCAAATTTACCTTCTGAGATACTACACCTTTTTCTTCATTTCAAAATAAGGTATAAACAGACACTTTGTTGTTTTTTATATCAATCAGTTTTGATTCTACTTTTGGAAGAGCGCCCCCTCTGGTCTAAATGAGTCCTTCTTGAAATTCCTTCAGCTAAGTTTTGTAGAAGAAGAGGACAGGCAAATTTACCTACTGAGATACTACACCTATTTCTTCATTTCAAAATAAGGTATAAACAGAACATTTTGTCGTTTCATATAAATCGTTTTTATGCCTCCGTAACGAAGTTGCCGGAGGCATTATTTTCGGGTTGTCCGTCCGTACGTCCATACGTACGTCCGTCCGTACGTCCCGTTCTCGTGATTGCGTTATCTCAAGAACGAATTGACAGATTCTGACCAAAATTGATACATGTATGTATCTTGAGGGGCCGATGATCTGATTAGATTTTGGGGTCATGAGGTCAAAGGTCAAAGGTCACAGAGCTCATTATATATGCAAAAATAGCTCGTGATCGCGTTATCTAAAGAACAGATTGACAGATTCTGACCAATCGTGGTACATGTATGTATCTTGGGGAGCCAATGAACTGATTAGATTTTGGGGGTCATGAGGTCAAAGGTCAATGGTCACAGGGCTCATTATATGTAAAAGTAGCTTGTGATTGGAAATCTCAAGAACTGAATATCAGATTCAATCCAACTTGATACCTGATTGTATCTTAGGGAGCAATTGTAGTCATTAGATTTGGGGGTCATGAGGGCAAAGGTCAAGGTCACTTATAGGTCATAATTGTGATACGTCACGATCTAAAAGACAGAGTACCATAAAAATTGAGTTGACAGAATTAATTCAGTGTACATGTTGATTTGGGCTTGATATAAATAAATTGCTTAATGGCGGAGGCATCATTTTCGACTGCGCGCAGTCGAAGATCCATCTAGTTTATTTTACTTTCGGAAGAGCGCCCCCTTGTGGTCTAAAGGAGTCCTTCTTGAAATTTCTAAAGGAGTCCTTCTTGAAATTCCTTAGGATGATAGGTGTCGCAGAAGAAGAGGCCAGGCAAATTTACTTACTGAGATACTACACCTATTATCTCATTTCAAAATAAGTTATACATAATAACAATGTTGATTTATATAAATCAGTTTTGATTTTCCTTTTAAAAGAACGCCCCTCTGGTCTAAATGAGTCCTTTTTGAAATTCCTTAGGATGCCAGGTGTTGTGGAAGAAGAGAATGGGCCAATTTACCCACTGAGATACAACACCTATTTCTTCATTTCAAAATAAGGTATAAACAGAAAACTTTGTTGTTTCATATTTATAAATCAGTTTTGATTTTACTTTTAAAAGAACGCCCCTCTGGTCTAAATGAGTCCTTCTTGAAATTCCTTAGGACGCCAGGTGTTGTGGAAGAAGAGAATGGGCCAATTTACTTACTGAGATACAACACCTATTTCTTCATTTCAAAATAAAGTATAAACAGAAAACTTTGTTGTTTCATATAAATCGGTTTTGATTACATTTGGAAGAGCGCCCCCTCTGTTCTAAAATTTCTTAGGATGCCAAGAGGACAGGCATATTTACCTACTGATATATTGACTCTATACATGTTTGGTCATTACTAAATGAGACATAGGATAGAGTAGACTAAGAAAGACATTTCCAACTATAATGGTAAATTGCATGTGTGTCAATAACATCTAACCTGTCTATAGTGATCATTATAAGGGAAATTAGAAAAATGGCTATTGTTTGGGTCAGATATGAAATTGTGTTAAAATGTGTTTATGATTAATTATTTTTTTCTTATTTGAGAATATCTACAAATCTCAGGCATAGGCGCCGGAAGTGGGGGGGGGGGGGGGGGGGGGCAGGGGGGCGAAAAAAAACCACACACACAAGATACTTACAAGATACCTTAAAGATTACAAACCACAAGATAACTACAAGATAACTTTAAGATTGGCTTTTACCGTGTGGACACAACTATTACAAAATCTTGCCCGTGGGAGGGGGATACCCCCTCCCAAACCCTTCCTCCTCTGGCTCTGCCCCAGCCCTCGGTCGCTTCGCTCCCTCGGGACTCATTCTCGGCAAACCCTCCCCCCCCCCCCCCCCCCCCAGTCAGCTAGTCACTTCGCTCCCTCGGGCTTGGTCGCTTCGCTCCCTTGCAATGTCTCACTCTCACCTCTGGCGCAAAGTTTGGTAACCCTGTGAGTGTGGTTGGGCATGAGCCCAGGCCTACACAAAAAGATCGTGAGCCCCCCTTTGGTCTTTGTCCCCCAATCCAAAACTGCTTCCGGCGCACCTGATCTCAGGTGTACTATTTATTCTTCTTTGGCTGGATGGAATTCACAAAGGAGGTTTATGGAAACCATGGTACAAAACTATGGAACGCCGTTCGTTAGCAGTTAGAGAAAGAATGTTACATAATTTTGCTAAAGACACCAAATCAAGGTCTATGTTCTCACTTCTCAGATGGTGAATTTGATTTGGTGTTATTGTTTTGAAAGCACCAACGGCTGTATCCATAGAAGTAAGCAATTGTGATTTCCATTTTAACTTGATTTTAACTAGTACAAGCAGCTCTTCATAGTTTTTAATTCATGGTTTAAACTCAAAACCATGGTTTACATAAACCTCTTTTGTGGTAGTAGTTATATTTTGGAATATAATATACAGGTCTGAGCTATTCTTTTTATAATTGTTCTAATACTATTATATTATATAAACATATGTTTAATTGTGCTAAAATTTGTATTATAACATAATTACAAGTATATTCCAGTACATGTTGCTTCCATTGAAGGAGTTTCTGGATTTTCCTATTGAAATTATGTATTATTCTGTGTACTCTTTATGCTACATGACCAAGTTGTATCACATTGTTTATCATGCAGTACTATACATTATATAATATTGTACTTTTTCTATCGCATTTATACTATATTTGTATACAAGATATATTTTTCTACAACAAGCAACAGTATTTTGTTTATATTACTATGAAAAACATTTAATTTGCATTGTCAGAAATAAAATTGTAACTTTTGAAGCAACAAAGATTATGGTTTGTAGGTTATTGTTTTCTCTCTGTTAACCCTTGACTACGGGAACCAGGTGGGCTGTGTACAAAGTCTCTGGGGATTTCAGAATCTCAAGGGAACGGGCCACTTTACATTGCGCAATGCTTGCCAAGGAATCTAAAAAAGATGAATATAAATTGTTGTTCCCCCCATTTTATTATACATGTATTCTAAATCCTCTTAGTGTGGGAATTTGTTGTTGTCAAGGGTACTAGATATCACACACTGTCTTGAGCACACACCAACGCACACACACACACACACACACACACGCGTTATGAAGCTATACCAATGAAACTATATATTATTTAGTCTCTCTCCTAACATATGTTTTTTTATTTTTTTATTAATCACTCAATTACAATCATGTGGAAAATCAGCAGCATGAACTAAACGTTCATTGCATAATAACAAGCAGAGCAAATCAATCCCAGAGACAGTAGCGTAATTAATTTTCCGAACAACACGAATCATAAGAATTCTTTTATTGATCGAGAGAGATCGACAACTCATTAGCCATGTTTTTCTTAGCATAATCAGTGGGGTAGTAAGAGGGGGGTTCCCGCATGGGCCCGAGTCCCCCTCATGACGTTTTGTTTTTGTTTGCTTGTTTGTCGACCTTTTTTTAACATCTTTGAACATCCAAAAGCATCAGAGGACTCCTCCCCACTGGACCCCATCCGAAGTAGCCTTTTGTCAATTAGGCCCCCGCGCGAACACCCAACCGAGCGCGAAGCGCGAGACGTACATACCGAGCGCAGCCAATGCAATCTAGTTGTACAACATGCAAGCAGGGCGGGGATCTGCACAGCTCGTAATGTATGATCGATCTCCCAGCCATATAGAGCCTTGATTAAAGGCTACATCCGAAGCGACTCGCAGGTTGGAACCCCTCCCCCCCCCCCCCCCCCCCCCCCGTCCACCACCACCACCACAACCACACTTCCCCCTGGAGAATCCCTCGCTTTCAACATGATATCGGCTTGGACAATTAATTATGGCAAATATTTAATTAGTGATTCCCTTCAAGATATCATCGAAACGGTACTACAGAAATGTCTAGTAGTACAATGTAGTAGGTTATTTGAAACACGATTTTAAGCGATTTGCAATTGAGTGTAATGCTACCAGAACATGATCTTGGTTCGACCATGCATCCTATTACTGGATACATTTGGCTTTTAAAAAGTTAGATGTTGGTTAAACACACAGGATTGGGTCTGAAAAGGTATAAATAAAAATTCACACTATTAATTAAAATGAAACACTTTCCGACAATGCCTATAACTCTATTATAATACTATAGGTTATAATTTAGCAGGGTTTAAACGTAAGTTAGATGATTTGTAATCATGTTTAGAGTATATAGCATATGTATAGTCCGGGAGCATGTCCACGTAAATACAGTCCCGTGGGATTTTTTGTATGAAAGCAAGCCACCCATCCAAATGTCTCAAGGGCACCCCGAAGAACAATACAAAACATGTTGGCAGTCTGAAATCCCTGGCAGATGAAAATTGTGAGGGAAAAAAGGAAAACATCACAATTTTACTTGGTAGACCTTTTTATTTTTAGGGGTAGGTCAATGTTGGTATAGAGGGCGCTTCAAAATATATCATTTATGCGAGGTGATGAAAAACTAAGTGTAGATCTAAGAATTAGCATGTAATGTTAATTATACAACAAACTTTATTTGGTCGAAATCGGTTCAGAAACGGCTGAAATAGCCATCAATATATCGTTCATGATATATGTGAGGAACCAACTTTTATTCGATAATTCAAGAAATTATGATTAAGTCATTACACATTTTTGAAAATGCACTAAACATTTGTTTTTGATGGGATCTATATTGGTATAATTATATTTACCAAGCATCACATTTACTATGATTCTATTTTTGATCAAAATATGGTTGATACTTGAGGTGTATGGAGGGCGCCCTGTTATGTTAACAACCTTTCTAAATAAAAAAATAAAAAATATATTTTTTTATACATGACACTGACAGAACCACTAGCAGGAAAGAAATGACAGCTTACTAGTGCAAGTACAAGTCCATTTATATTCCCACATTGTACTAAAGGAAGGGAGTAGAATCGTTATCAAGGCTAGCAAGATGAAGATCCTAAAAGAGGGGAAAACTACAAAGTGACCAATCAAACCAAAAATCATCAGGCTACATTATCACATAAAGAAACCATATCGTCAGATGCCAATATAAAATATTATAATTATATTGGTATTTTCACAAATGTGAAATACCCTATACTATAATTGTGGATATGCTGATGTAAATTTAAGCATTTTCATGAATGATATCCCTCTAAAACTAGACGTCGTGTAAGATCATATGCATTTCTGTAAAGTACATCATCCGCTAAGGAGTATCAATGATGTGCTCGATAAAATGGTATAAGTCTAAGATCACAAATGGCAGTACATGTATACAGTCATATAGTTCTTGAACCATAGATGTTGTGCAGTTGACAGCTAACACATGAACTGCCCTGAGCTTCCTCAGTGAGAACAGTGTTTGAGTGAACAATTTAATGGTTAATGAGTCCTGGAGACATGTGCAGTCACATGATATACAATAGCTGTTTAAACCATCAACCTGACCAGTTCGAGGATTCAAATCTTTGGAAAGCTGCCATATACAAGCTGTTAAATAGTGATCCCTCTTGAAGATCTTATCCCAATAAAGAACATGCTTCTCCATAGGAGGTTAGGTCACCATCAATGACAAGTATGCAATGTCACGGATTCAAACAGCATAATTATGTTGTTATTAATGTTAATATCCCTGGTTAAGTGCTCATTCATGATAGACATGTCTGTACTTCTAGTCCAATGAACATTTATATGAGTCAAATACAACTTATAATTGTGTGGACTTGTTGAAACAATGACGTACCAGTACAACCTAAAAGGGTACAATGGCTCAGAAAATGGCCTACAACATTAAAAACAATTGCAACATTGTTTAAAGATGTAGAGTATGTCACTTTGTTTTTCTTTGGTAGGATTATAATTTTTTGTATCATGATTGTTTATTTCCATGCCCATTACTTTGTTTGATTGTATTATCGTGTACATGGATAAAAAGAATCTTCCTACTTAACAAATAAACAATAATTTGACTGAGAGTTGAGATAAGCACTACTGCCTTTGCCGCTTCATTTATTTTCCCTTATCTTTCCCTACACCTACACAAAATTTACACTCATTGCTGACTTCTGTATTACAGTATTAGTTCAGTGTTAATATTGGCAAAACACACAGAAAAAAGTATAAGTGCATTTTTGTCAGATATATCATTAAATTGTTATTAGTAAGCAAATCACTTTATTCAAATTTGTATATTGTATTATAATCTATATTAAGGCCTATTATGTATTTGAACTCTATAATGTATATCTATTTTCCCTATTCTCCATTATGTACATTTCATTATCAAACATGTTTTACCTCTATTATAATGATTTAGTAAAATCAGATACCAACAATACACTATTAGGAGTTACCGAGCACTGTGTGCATCTACGAGGTTGCCTAGCTGGAATGCTCCCCAGGGAGTGGACAATGTGCACTTTGTGTGCTGGATTGAGTGCAGTATGTATCTGATGACCGGGGTAATAATAGTGATGCGCCGCGAGCGTCGAAAGACGGAACGTGCGCTTTATAAGTAGCCACCATTATTATTATTATTATTAATATTATTATTATTATAATTAAGAACTCATATTCTTAATGCCTTTATTTTGTTTTATTTGTTATGTGTATTATTATTTTTTTTTCGTTTATATCATTTTTAAAACTTTCAAAAATAACATTGAATGCCATTCGAAGAACTTCAAATACAAATTGTGTAACGTTTTAAATATCTTAAACATTCCAATGCGTTTTTGTATATAACTGAACGTGCAATTTCAAGTCCTTTGTATAACACGTGACTTAAAACGACACGTGGCAGATTAACCGAAGATATTATGCAGTCAAATTTGGTATCAAAAGATGCACACGTCTCTACAGAACACAAATCTGAATCAATGTGATGATATCATAATGCTCTTTAGCGTAATTGTGAAAATAGCAGAGACAAACCTTCATGATTATTTTATTTATATTTAGTGAGAAATCGATTGCATGTAAAAGAGTTTACATTATTGCTCTAAGTTCCCAAAAATAAAACATAGGTTTGCGAAGATCAGTCGATCAGATGTCTTGCATTTAGTGCCTTATATTTATATTTTTTATATTATGGTGTAATCGGTTACTCCATGTTGATTACGTTAGGTTGTTTTTCGAGCACTAGCGCTATATACCAGGAACATCTGAACAAATATTACAAATAACAGGAAGGTACGTGTTCAGGTTTCGTTTCTGGAAAGATCCGGTTGAGTTTAAATAACATGGATACATTTTTATAAAATAACATAATCATACAATAACACAATTCAGGGAGAGGGGGTGCAGGGGCCACGTGCCCCACCCCTACCCTTTTATCTTTTTTACGTTGATTTATACGTTGAAGCATGATTTTCTATTGTGTTCATAATTTGGGGATCTTTATTTTCTTTGTTTGTCAACTCAAAGTGCCGCCCCCTCTTATCGATCCGCCATTGATAAATGTATACCCAGATCATAAGGCTCTATATTTGTCTTTGTTTTCTTATGTTTCGTGTTTTGGGCCTACGAAGGGAAGAATCCCGGGTTTACACTTTCTTATCACTTCCTCACTTCCCTGTGTGTATAATTGTGAAATCAGATTGTAAATGGATCACGAACATAGTTTTGTCATTGTTAGATCTAAATAACAACTTTGGGAAACCCATACCAAAAAAATGAAAATAATATTTTGTTTTTGTACCCGACAATTATGCCGAAACATATGTATTTATATATGTAGTAAATTGCAAGAAATACTCATAAATGATTGGAAAGTAAGAAATTATAGCGTTACTTTAAACAATGTTCAATGTTCACAAAAATCTATGTGGATTTGTGTAATGTTACCCATTGCAATGGTTTGTTTCTCGTTAAATATTATTGACTGATTTTATGGCACTTATACAGTAAATCATGATTAATTGGCAGATCTGTGCGCTGAATTCGTCAGCTGTAACCAGCTGGCTGATCAGTTCACGACCCGTTAACATGTAACCTGGAGAGAAACGGTGATGCCGATGAAGTCCACCTGGTCTTTGATCGCTATGATGTTCCTACCTCTCTAAATGGTGCCACACGTGACAGAAGGCAGGGTGTTCAGCCAGTCATCGCCTACCACATAACAAATGCTACACAAATAGCAAAGGTCCCACTGAAACGACTCTTGTCACATCTGAAGACAAATATGGAGCCCACTTGCTAAGAAAATGCTGGTGAAGGCTCATGCAGAACAAATGCAGATGGTTGTCGCATGGGGCTCACATGCAGTGTCGAGCTACTCACAGGAATGTCAGCCTTCGTTAAAACGAACAGTTATTATTCAATGATGCTTGAATGGTAGAAAATCATACAAACGGGTAAGAAACAGGGCTGTTTTCATTAAACAAAAAGGAGTTGTTAACATAAGAGGGCGCCCTCCAGACATCTTAAGTATCAACCATATTTTGATAAAAAATGTGAATCATAGTAAATGTGATGCTTGATAAATATAATTATACCAATAGAGATACAGGGAAACCCCGTTATAACGAGCTCGCTTATAACGAGGTACCGGTTATAACGAGGAGAATCCTTTGGTCCCGATTCATACATTCATTTTAATGTTTGTTATTAATTCGGCCGTTTATAACGAGGTACCGCTTATAACGAGGTAAATTTGATAGTCCCGACTACCTCGTTATAACGGGGTTTCCCTGTACCATCATAAGCAATAAAAAAGAAATGTATGGTACATTTTCAAAAATGTGTTAGAATTAAATATTTTCTTAAATTATCGAATAAAAGTTGGTCCGTCACATATATCATGAACAATATATTTATGGATATTTCCGCCGTGTCTGAATCTTAGATCTATTATCACCTCGCAAAAATATTATATTTTGAAATTTGAAGCGCCCTCTACACCAACATTGACCTACCCCTAAAAGTAAAAAGGTCTACAAATTAAGTACAATTTTGTTGTTTTCCTTTTTTCCTTCACAATTTTCATCTGCCAGGGATTTCAGACTGCCAACATGTTTTTTTTTATTGTTATTTGGGGTGCCTTTGAGACATTTGGATAGGTGGCTTGCTTTCATACACAAAATCCCACAGGAATGTTCAGGCTCCTTGACTAATAGTGTGTAGTAGAATGTGAAGGAAGCATATTGCTTCAAAGCGAATACGAACTCCTGTTTAATTTTGAGAATATCTAGAATTTGACTAAGTTATTGCGGTTCCTGTAATCCTGTTAATAATTATGATCATCATCCTGTAATAAGATAATACTTGCATGTCTTGCACCCCTGCCATGCCTGCTGTCAAGGCTGTGCAAATTCTAATGCATTTTGATTATTTAATCAACAATTTCAAGTTGCAGGTATCGAATTCCAACTTACAGTCAGGATTCGTGCAGGTGTAACAGTAAAACTGTACATAACATCTATCTCATTTATACTTTATATTTTAAATATAAATGTTATAAATTTTATAATCTATAAATCTATAAATCTATAAATTTTATATTTATACCGTTAATATTTTCTTTGACCGAACTCGTTGCATGGTTATTACAGCTCTATAATGATAAGTATACGCATTGTATGTAAAATATGCTCTATCGACATTCTTATGGTCAAGACTTGAAAGATTCATGTTTTGAAGAAATATTGGCATTATAAACAACCATATATTTGCCAAATATATATTGCCCGGTGGTTTAGAAGAAGGCATCAAATGAAAGCTTGCGATGAGGCCTTTCTCATGCCCGACTTCAATACTAAATTGGTCAGAGATTGGTGTTTTTTTAACGGAAAATGCTATACCCAAGTCCCAACAGGGTCTCTGAAGGGACTTTCCGAACCAAAGAAAATATATGAATGAGCAATTGCGTTGTGATGACGGTAATTGAGCATCAAATTACGATCAGGTTTCTTTGATCAGGAGAGAATTACCGGCTTTAAAATTGCCCAAGGACCGAACTAAGATCTATAATGACAATCAAAAGGTAAATTCCTTACATGCCTGAGTCTGAGATGTATATACCACTACAAATAATATACCAAGGACTATACACCAATATCCCCAGATAAAATATAGATCAACGGCTGCTTTTTTAATGAAAAAAGCCCTTTTACCTAACCGTGTATACATTTATTGTTTTACTATATACCATTCAAACATCAAACCAGCCCCCTGGAGTTTTGAAAACGGCCATATTCGGGCAAAAGGCACCTGAAATTCGGGCAATACCATGCCATATTCGGGCAAAACCATGCCATATTCGGGCAAAATCATGCCATTATTCAGGCAAAACCATGCCATATTCGGGCAAAACCATGCCATTATTCGGGCAAAACCATGCCATTATTCGGGCAAAACCATTTCATATTCGGGCAAGATCATGTCATATTCGTGCAAACCATGTCATATTCGGGCAAACTCATGTAACATTCAGGCAAACTCATGTTACATTCGGGGGCAAAGTCATCTTATTTTCGGGCAAAACCGTCTCATATTCGGGCAAAATCGTGTTCTTTTCGGACCAGCTAGGCTTTAAAAAATATATCATTTTCGGCGGGCATCAACGTCAGGTGAAAAGTCGGGTGAAAGGTTCGGGCAAAATACCTTAGTCGATCAGCGTCAGTCTACACGGCTCCGATTGGGCGTTGGCCTATATATCGCCCTCTACAGACAAGGGATCAACAATACATAGACAGTGGCTTACACACAAATAGAACTCTTCAAAAAGAGTCATTTTACCGTGCATCATTTCTTTACAATGTGGTTAGTGGTATACTATAAACGCTCATTATGTGCTAAACAAAACAAAAAAGTAAAGAAAACATCACCGCAGTGTGGTTACGATAGGATTATTATTATGATACGGTTAAATGCTCAAATTCAGGTTCTAGGTAGTCCGATTTCAACAGTTTTGTTTCCACCATGTCTATAATTCTTATATTGTACTTACCATAGTACACTGATCTAATTTTTACCAAATTTGGCCTTGCCCTGTTGGGAATTAAGATTTGTACATGACGTTGAGTATCCTTATATCAGAGCCTCAGAGGATATATAGTACAACTTCATCCTACAAAACTATATACCAAATCAAGTATTAGAATCAAATATAGGATTTCTCGGTCAATTTCGTAAGTTGGCCATACAAATTCATTTTGTGTGCATTCAATTTCGCCGATTTTGTCACCGCAGCTGTATTTTGCAGTTCAAATTCGTTTTTTAGCATTCGAATTCATATAACAATCATTCGAAAACATTTTGTTTGCATTCGATTTAGAACGTGTTTCTATTTCGTAAAAGTGTCATTCAATTTAAAGCGAGAACATTTGTGATTACGTAATACCACCTTCCGTGAAATCCGTTGGCGAAATTGAATGCAAATAGCGTGGTTTTTTTAAATTGAATGCTAAAAATGGTAAATCACTTGTGACCGAAGAGCTTAATAGTATGAACAAAATGCAATTTTGAATGACAATTGCAAGCCTTCAGCTCAATTTCGCGAAATTGAATGAAACGCTTATCAAAACGAATGAGAAGCTTACGAAATTGGCTGAGAAAACCTATATTATTCAAATTGACAAATCGTAACATTCATAAAACAGTTTTACAAGAAAGCGTGTCAAAAGTAAACCAATTTAGGATAAATATTCCCTCCAAAAGAAATAACCATCATCTGAAAAGTTGGCATCACATAGATAATGCGCTGACCTACAAGATGATATGCATAACTCAATAATTTAGCAACAGCAACAACAACAATCATTGCTAACCGGTCTTTTCACTCTCACCCAACGAATTATTGCACCACCATAGGCGCCAGAAGTGGGGGAGGGGCAGGGGGGGCGACCGCCCCCCAATCCAAAAAGTGGGGGGCAAAACGCGTTTTTGCCCCCCCCCCCCCAAAAAAAAAAAAAACAAAACAAAACAACAACAACAACAAACAAACAAACAAAAACAAAAGAAAAGAAGAAGAGTGGGAAAACAAAAAATAAAATGTATGAGCCAAGACTTGTTAATTCTAACGTTCAAAACTAATTTATACACCAATTTTAAGTGGTCGCTGCGCGCTTCGCGCGAGAACAGATTACCTCAGTTTGTTGTTTAAAGCGAACCAAAATGATAACATTTCATCTATGCTACTTTGTTTGCGACACCGAGAGCTTTAATTTGATATACAAATCACAAAAAATGGCCGACTGATGAGGCCACACCAATCTCGCAAAGAGACGACACAAATTACTTTTTTGCGGCGTCCCGTACTAACATGGAGACTGCCATGTTTACATTTTCGTGCAGACCCCCAGCAAAGATGTGACGTTTTTTTTGGACTTCATAGCTAAAATTCCATTCATGATCATGTTGAAAGAAGAGACAATTTTGTCTTTGTTGAAACAGGCCACTACAAAGAGTATATATATAAAAAGAGAAAATATTAACCAACGACCATTCGAGACGGGGAAGTGTGGAAATGTGACTAAAATGTGGTTATCTAGCCAATTAATACCATAGCTTTTTGACAGAATTGTCAGAGGTTGCCATGGTAACAATTGTTTTTGCGTGAGCATGAACGTGCACACTACTGTATATGATTCGTGCCGAGCATGTACTATTTGCTCTAGCATGCCCCCAAAACAGCTGCGATGATACCGAACTATGTACCAAACATTCATTTTCTTTGATTTGGAAAGGAGAGTCATTCCTCTTTGTCGTACAAAACAAAGGCTTGAATAGTGAATAAACTGCCTACAGGTATTTCTATAGTTACAGTTTTAAGAAATGCAAGTTTGTCATTTACCGCACTATTTCACCTAAACAATTGAGCTGTAGTATCGAGACGGCATTGTTTCCCTGTCTGAAGCCCATTTAGTTGCTTTTACAGTGATTCATATCAGAATAAAATGCTCGTAGTCTAGATTATGCTTCGTTAGGGCGGAAATAAATGCACGACTTGTGTTATCATTATTATCTATATTATACCATCATTTTCTAAGTATAGCTATTGAATTAAAAGCAGTAAAAATCTTACAATTATGAAGGATTGCGAACGCGCTCGTTAATATCATTCAAGTCAAAAGTCGTATGAACACCCTCGTTCTGACTAGAAAATAAGTACTATCATGTTTAACATGTTTTCGAAGTAGAAACAAATAAAACACATACTAAATAATTTGATTCTAAATGCTAAACTATAAGCAGTGCAATGTATTTTTGTTTGCTCCGATTTTTGATAAAAATACGTTTTTAAACTTATAGTTAAAATGGCATTTGGCTAGACCAATCAACGTCAATCTAGAAAAACGTCACGTTTCGGCGGCAAACAAAAATCATGGCGCCACTCAGAGCATCCATAAAGAGCCTGCGATAGCAAAACAGAAACTATGCCCACTCTTCAAAAGAAATAATTGAAGGGGTGATTCAGGGACATTTGGGATGTGTGAAAATAGGTCTTACCAAAGAGCTACTACTTGGTCTTACTACACAGTTTGCTTTGTGTTATGCATTTTGGTTCGCTTTAACTTGCGTACGGTCTGGTATACGGGTGAGTACTTTTTTCTGTACCGGGCCACGTAGTTCCCGTGTAGGCTGGTATTGCTCTGGCTGCTTGTGTGACGTGCACCAAATTGCACCATTTCAAGTATATAAATGCAAAATCTTCCCCGTGGGCGGGGGATACCCCCTCCAAAACCCTCCCCCTCTGGCTCTGCCCCAGCCCTCGGTCGCTTTGCTCCCTCGGGACTCATTCTTGGCTGTAGGCTAAGTTGTTGGATCATACATATGTGGTTTATGTTAGAATTGTATGACACTAAATACAATATTTGTGTGTGTGCTGGGGTGCATAATATAGTGTGTCAATTATTTGTTTTCTTCGTGAAAAATATATTTGAAATTTCTGGTCGATCAAATCTTAACACGCTTTCCCAGATACAGTTAATCTTAAGCCCGAATTTCCTATCTAGGTATGCACCAGATTGCACAATTTCAAGTCCCAAAATGCAAAAGCTCCCTACCGTGGGACGGGGGACACCCCCTCCCACACCCTCCCCCCGCTCAGTCGCTTCGCTCTCTCGCAATGTCTCACTCTCACCTCTGGCTCAAAGTTGGCAACCCCGTGAGTGTGGTTGGGCATGAGCCCATACACCAAACAAAATGAGCCCCTTATGTCTTTGCCCCCCCCCCCCCCCCCCATTCCAAAGCTGCTTCCGGCGCGCCTGTGCACCACTATGCCCATTTGATGCGCTAGTACTATGGTTTACCTGTATCATGTTTTGTGAAATACATACGTATACGGGGTCCACGTACGGAATCAGAAAGATTTAGTTTTTATAACTATCAGAC
>JBAMJV010007629.1:0-66520 GCA_037951105.1 Echinarachnius parma
GTTTGTTTATTTTTTGGATTGTATGTATGTGTGTATGTTTGTTTCTTTGTTTGTTTGCTTGTTTATTTGTTTTATTGATGAATTAAAACAGTCATGAATCGATCGATCTATACCCGAGTATATGAAAACTGTCTATACTAGAAATTGCCATGGTTAATGTAAATTTCGTTTGGATCAGGGGAAATGTTACCCTTTCTTTCTACCTTCTACCAGTTCACATGGATGACTGAACCCCATTGTTCTTTCTTTTAATACAGGTATTTGATTATCAAATATTTGGCGCCTTTTTAGAGGCGTTGTAATTTATTAGGCACGATTATTATTTTTTTGTTCGTGTATAGAGTGATTATTTTCTGCTGCTCGATACAGAATGATATGCATTTTCCCCCTCCAAATAGTTGATGTTGGCAGATGTAATATGTTGGGGTATAAAAGTGAACTAGCGCCGCAATTTCAACCGAGTGTGCGATACCGTGCAAAACGTGGTTTAGACGTTTGAGCGAATGTGAACGCCATAACGGTTACTGTGTACAGTACATGTATGCATGCAGCAGGTATGCATAGATTCGCCTACAGGTATCTATGACAGGTTATTTATGCGTGTACGGTCAAACCTGTAAATGTCACCGCTGTATAAAATTTGGTTTCATCCATTATTCATTCATTTAAATGTTAGTGCATATATATACGACTGTTTGGGTGCGTGAGTGTGTAAGTATGTAAAGGTATGTTTTAGATAATTGTTTGTGTACATGCATGTTTATACATGCATGTGTATGTGTATGTGCACTTCTATAGGCAAATGTGTGCGTGGGCCGTGTTTGTGTTTGTGTGCGTGTGTGTGTGTTTGTGTGTGTGTGTGTGTGTGTGTGTTTGCGCGTGTGTGTGTGTTTGTTTGAGATCTGTGTAACTTAAAAATAAAAAAAACGTCTGTTTTATTTTGTATAATATGTGTGTGCATTTTTATGTCTAGGCAAATGTAGTAAACTTGATTGTTGTTTTGGTGTGCATGTGTAACACGTGTTCATTTTATGGCAAGGAAATGGTTAACTTGACTATAATAATACATGCTAAAGCTACGGGAGGGGTGCACGTGCCCCCCCCCCACAAAAAAGGATAATAATTTGACCCCCCCCCCCCCCCCCAACAAAAAAATAATAATAATAAATAAAATAAATAAACTGAAATAAATAAATATGTGAATACAAAATGAATAAATATAAATAAATAAAGCAATTTAAAAAAAATACAGCAAATAAGGTGGAAATCTAAAAAAAAAGTATGCCACTCCAATAATTCGCGCCCCCCCCCCCCTCTCTAATCAGTACGCCACTGATAATTGTATAATGATCATTTTGTAGACATTTCTTGCGAGTAGGTCTGCTCTCGGGAAGCCGTTTTACAATTAAATTATCGACACGACGAACACGGCAGGCATCTTGTGGTATCGATTTGTCTTCCAATTAAAATTGGGATGGAGGAGTGAAACATGAGGAACCTTAATCATTATTATTAACGTCGCGAAAAAGTGGGACGCGAAAACACGCTTGAGAAGGCCTGTTTTTCGTGGCGTATTCAGGGTATTTTTAAAACAATTATATAGGGATAGGCTGTGCCCCCCCCCCCCCCCCCAACCTTTCTACCAAATTAGTAAGACCACGCTATGATCCTCGTTTTTCAGAGAGTAGCTTCCCACTTTTATTCGTCTTTACCCAGCATTATAACAATTATAGATGTAGTCCCTATTTAATCTGGCGGCTTATAAGATTTGGTTTAGGGTTAGGGAATGGGAAATGGTGAGCGCTATGTTTAGAGCCCACGTATAGGTCACCCCAGACACGGGGGGGGGGGGGGGGGGGGGGGGGGGTAAACGGTTGTTAGGGGTAGGGTGGGGTGGGAACAAGGTTTTGTGTGGCTTTTGGACGACCTTATCTCAAGGTTGCAAATATGAAATCATACAAAAAGCACACCGTTATTATACTATTGAAATTAGAGATTGTCTGTAGAAACTGGGGAGAAGAGACGATTTCCAACTAAGGGGGAGTGTTTCATGCGTGAAATGTGAAAATTGTGTATTATGTTTATGCAATCATTAATTTTGTCCTAACGCCCCGGGGAGGGGGGGGGGGGGTGAAAATCGGGCATGATATCGTCCAGGTGGACCCCCCCCCCCCCCCCCCCTCTCTCTTCTCCCCTCCCAATTCCTTTCAACTATAGGGCCTACGTCACGGTCAATGAATGTAGACATGGATTATTGATAATACCTAACTATGATTCACGTATAAAGGGATCTAGACACATTATCATGACCCACAAATCTTACTTAGAACTCTTGTGGTTCTCTCATAATACCTTGTCAGACTTTTATATTCAATTTGGGACAGGTTTCTATTTTTGTCGAATTTCATTTTCCCGCGTTGAAAACATATTTACGATTGAAGTGTACGGATTCTCAATTATCCACTAGAAAATTATAATTATGATTGTGTATAAAGTCAGTGTAATGAATGAGTGAATATCACTTTGCAGTTTCACTCAACTTCTTGGCCATCTAATATCTAATTAACTTGAAATGTTCACACATTATTCAGTGGACCTATCAAATCACAACAATACACATTTTATCAACCAGTCATCAAAGTTACTAGATCCATTTAAAGCGAACAATTTATTATTTTGTTGACTCAGTTAAGCGTCGAACGGGTAAGGGCAAGGACCCAAGGTCCATCCGTCTATCATGATCTTAATCCGTTAAGTAACGGAAGGTCCAATAATACACAAAGTTGAAAATAGTTACATTTTAATTCCTCATAACATATTTGTGTTTGTAAGTATTTTTAGATTTTAACAATATACATACATGTATGACAGTATGTCTAATAGTTCCTTTCATGTTTATTTAAATGACTGTAATTGTACACAATTTTGTATGATATCTTTTCATATGTTTGATACTTTTATCGTTAAGTTCAGTTTCAATTAAGCCTTCTAGGCTACTAGTGACTGTGAGTAAATTACCTTGAATTTAACAAATGAATAACAGCTCCCAATTTACAAACACAAAAAGAGCGTAGAGTAGTCTGTATATGACATGGTAGGGTTAAATTGTATACTATAATAGCAACATATGTTTGTACCGAAACATGCATGCCCGCTAGTAGCACTGAAAACTGCAAACCGTGTTCACACATCATCTGCCGTACATAACAATACCACCGAGACTTGAATTAAACGAGTAACATTGTCCAAAGCAAGAGTAGTGCAAACACCGATCTATACCCTGCGTACACACATCATCTGCATGAAACCGGGTCCTGAATACAACGAATGCTAACCCCGCGTCAACACCGAGTCTCATGTGCAACGAACGCTGACGTATTATGCCGTCCCATGACAAAAGCAAGCAACTCTGAATTTATCTTGATTTGGGGTATTTTTTGTATGCTCTACATGATGGTGAATAAATTGAGGTCACATGACCCCTAATTTCCGAAATATAGATATATCAAAAGGAAGCAACTCTAAAGATTTCCTCATAAAACACTGACAAAAGGAAGCAACTCAATCAGCCAATCACCTATCAGCATGGAAGTTGCATGTGTGCATTGATCTCCCAATCAGCCAATCAGAGCGCGCCTAAGTGCAGCTCACTTTTCTCCTTGAATGTCTGTCAACCACTGCACCAGAATTGATACAGAAAATGCTGAAATTCGCTGATCTGTTTGCACATCTGAAGGAAACGTTAGTGTATTTTGACTGAAGTATATATATATACATTTAAAACCCACTTCATGTATCAATCAAAAAGCTGACTGAATAACAAATATAACGTTTTTTTTTTTTTTCACAGCACAAGTTCTGATGCTATGTGTTTATTATTGTTCCACATGTAGACTTTTGTGTGGGGAATTTTGCAGAAAATGATTAACTTGATGAAATGTTGTTTTACCTGGCTTTGCCAATGACTCACACACAAACACAAACACACACACACACATGCACAAACCATACACGTACACACACATACAAACACACGCATGCAAACACCCACACACACACACACACACACACACACACACACACAAATATACGCACACATACAGACATACGCGCAAACAAACACACACACGCACAAACACACATACACACACACCCACAAGCAAACACACAGACACACCTACACACACACGCACTCACACACAGAAACACGCACACGGCACAGCCACACACACACACACACTTACAAACGCACATAACAGTTAACACACACGCGCACACACACACACGTACGCACACACACACACACACACGCGCACACACACACACACACACACACGCATGCAAACACACACAAATATATGCACACAGACATACATACGTGCAAACATACGCATATAGACACACGCATACACACACAAACACGCACATATACACATACATGAGTAGATACACACTAACACATACACACACTGACACATACTCACATGCACTCACACACACGCATACATACACATATATTTGCACATAAATATACTCACAAACGTATATACACACATACACATGGATACACACACACGCACGTACTCACACAATACTGACTTCTTAGATTATCAAGAGTTGCTTCCTTTTGTCATTGGATGACGCGTGCAAATATTCAAAATATACTGTGACAAAAGGAAGTATGCTGCTTAATTTGCATAAAACAATGATTTTACAAATCAAAACATATCAACCCGAAATGCCTTCTCTGAGTACATAATAAAACATGTCATACCTGGGAATTAGGATTTTATGTTTGAGAGGTCAGAAAGAAAAACATATTTTCTTCATTTACTGAGAAACTCATTCCACAGAGTTGCTTCCTTTTGTCATGGGACACCATGTTCACATAACATTATTTATTAAAATATGTTCATGGCGTTGGATATTTCACAGACAGATGTCATGCTGAATAAAGAAGAACTGAAATAAATTAAACTGGTGATGAATTCGACATTCGTGTTATACGTGTGAACGAATCATAACCGAACTAGATTAAACCGAGGATGAATTCTATATTCGTGTTACGTGTGAACGAGACCGAGGAGACTTGCCGCTGCTTTTAAGGCCTGGTAACACAGGACACGACTAGACCCACGAATGCAGTACGCATTGACGAATCCATGGCAAGCCGTTTTAACATTTATTCCTATTTCTTGATAATTATCAAGATTCAAGAATTGAATTATTGATATCGAGAATGTTTTTCTTGATATCAAGATTACCAATGCTTAACAACAGAAAAGTATTTCTTGATATCAAGAATTCAATTCTTGATATCAAGAAATAGGAATAAATGTTAAAAACAGCTTGCCATAGATTCGTACCAATGCGTACTACATTCGTGGGTCTAGTCGTGTCCTGTGTGACCAGGCCTTTACCATGTTTACGCAGACCCATCAACAACGATATAGATATACTGCGGGAAGCCAGCCAGTCAGTCAAATGACGCACATGTCATGGTATTTATATGGTTTATTATATCCCAGTTCAAGTGGCTTTCTCTATAATCAATTACTGATTAATGATTAATGTGTCTCATTCGAAAGCCTCATTTGCTTCCCTACCCCTACTTCAATCGACATAATTATTATCCAGAAATAGTAGTAGCTATTAACCATGTTCCCATTTTTCCTGATTGGTAATTATAGTTATACCTATATTCAAACCCCCGCCCCGTGCTTCAAATCTAGTTAATATCATGTCTATAGCCCGTCTATAGTATAACCATCACCTTAGCCCGTGACTGTGTTTAAGAATGCATCTTATGCAAAATACATCTTCATGCCCCTACTTCCACTAAAGCCCGACTCGACCCGACGGCTAAAGCCCGGCGCAGACAGAGCCGACTCGACCCGATCCGACTGGTTTCAATCAGGCTAGAGGTGGGCCCGGTCGGTCTGATCCGTTTCATCGTGTTGAATTGGCCCCAAATAGCATCCGACTGTCTTTCGACTGGCAAAATGTGTGTCGCAAGGCACTGAAAACTGAGCCGATCCGAATGAAAACCAGTCGAATCGGGTCAAGTCGGCTCTGTCTGCAGAGGGCTTAATACGCAAACGATCGGGATAAAATCAGACATTTTTCTATGCAAATCCATGCAATACTTTTTGAATCATTCATCATAATCAAAATTACCAAAATGTGTATTTAACACCCAGTATATTACCCCTACGGATTACCCCCACTAAAATCACTACCAATTCTCCTTTAATTTGCAGTGGGCATATCCATCCGCATCTTATCTCTCGCTTAACTGTGCATGACCAAGGTTTCTCACGCATCGGCGAGATGATTATTATACCACACCTTACCATCGCGAGGACGAGGATGAGGATGATGATTATAATGGGGCGTGGTATAGAAACATGACATTAAAGGGATCTATAGATTGTTGACATGTGCAAAAAATGGAAAAACGGTTAATAAATGTACAGAAATGTGTATTTATGTGATCAGAGCCCCTTGCAGAAAGAGATACAATCGATTGTATTAAGTCAGATCATGTGACTATAAAATGCGCAAATCTGATTGGTTGTAATGCGCAAATTTGTCTTACAATTCATTGTAACCATGGTAACTTACAATCTATTGTAATACTCTTTGTAAATATCTCTTTCTGCAACGGGGGCCCTGATATGTCCACTGAGTGATGTGTGAAGAATCCATGGTAAATGAATGCCTTACTATGACTGAGTAATGAGCGAAAATGCAAAGTGATATTTGCTTACTCATTGCTTACTCATTGCACTGACTATGTACGCAGTTATACTTATCCAGTCGATAATCATATATCCAAAAATTGTAATCATACACATCTTTGTAACGGAAGAAACATTTATAAAATTGAAAACAAACGAAAACTGTCCAATGCTTAACTATATACATGTATATAGGTAATACGAACACAATTTGTATAGGTATGCATGTGAAAACCGCTGGAGTTTCAAGCAAGTTTGAGGATTTGGACGATGTTACTAGATCCCTTGTTATTAGTCACTACCTCCAAATGACAACAACGGTTTTGAATTCATGTGAGAGGAAACTTTGTGAGGACATCCGAATAACAATTACTTCCCTCCAAGTGCTCGCATTCTTGTGAAATTCTGATTTTAAAAAATGATCTTGTCCTTGTCGGGAGGAATGGCGCCGGAATGGCAACTCTCATGTGATACGGCCGCGGCCGGTCGACGCATTAAAACATGCAGTGAGCCGGCGGAATCGACCGGGCTAGTCCGGCTAGGTAGGTTAGGGCTGAACGGCGGTGTTCCCCTCGCTGCCCCATATTTATTATGTTGATTCCATCTTGAAATTTACTTTTATTGCCGAATTTGAATAATGTTAAGACCGAATTATGCAACGACAAGTTTTTCATTAGGTATTTTAACAATATGTGTTCATATTCAAGATTGTGTGGCATTGTTTTTATATTTATTAACCTCGACCAGTTACACTCGAGTCAAGTATATTTTGACTGTGAATTACCGGATAATATTATTAAAGGAATCCTAGGTGTTGATTTGTCTCACATCGGAGCTTCTTAGCCTAGATTGCATCTCCCGTGTTGTATCTGGCTCAGACTGAACAAGAATATACAAGTGTTGGGGCTTCATTTTTAGTTACAAACAAATTGTGAAGTTTGCCCCCCCCCCCCCCCCCCCCCACACCAGTACGGATGTCCCTGGCGATGCCGCGGCCTTAGGATGCAATAAAACGAGAAATGGAGCAATCGTTGTAGTATACACTGTGACCTTTACAGTACAGTGCATGCATGCAGTCGGCGGGAAGATTTCTCCACGATGTAGGTCTGTATATCACAGCGCCTGGGCTGATCGACTCGAAACCGGCCCTATTCCCAATCATCTTTAAAGGTGCATCTGTAAAGTGTCAGATATTGCCCAAAATGACATTTGAGACTTCAATCCTATACCAAAATCATTGTAAGATATGTCCAAATGATGTGTGAAAGTTTCATTGAAAAGGAACACTCCTCTCCTGTTTAAAAAAGGGAAACTTGCGTCAGCTTTTACAACGAATTACAGTACGACGTTTATGAGGTTTATGACCGCACTCTTGAGCTGAATGATCATCAATGATAAATATCGTCATACTAAATGGGCATTTGAAAAAAAACTAACCCTAGTTTATTCTTCTCTTACCATAAGCCAAACAACAAGGTATAAGATAAATGTGGAAGCTTAAATTAATGTTTGTGGAGTTAGACACTTTACAGGTGCACCTTTAATCCATAATTAAAACAAATATTATAATAAATATGTGCAGCCTACCGACAGTTGCCACGTGCCCCAGGATGGTCATTGTTACTCCACGTTACCTAGACCGACCCGGTCCCAATTCAGGTGGATAGCATTATATATATCGAAACATCAGTCTCTCTGTTCCGATTTTTGTTCCACTTAGGCTGTGCCTTACTCCACTGACCGCCTATAAATAAAGTAAAGGGGGTGGTAATAATTACGAAGTCAGATTTATGGAAGAAAACCTCACGTATACAGTCGGTTAATTTTGATGAATATGGCCCTAAACTCCACTAGCGACTCCATATCCGTACAGACAAATTATTTTATTCTGCATGTGTTAGATCAAAATAACGTTAACTTGCCTAAAACCCATTCACAATTGTCGTGGGCTACTGGATGTATTATGATATAGGGCTGCTCCTGTCCTGATTTCGTGCCCTCACCCCCCGAGAGCGACTCGCTGTGTGCTGTGACATTTTGATGGTTCGTTTGGTTCCGCCTCGACTTTAGATTATATTGCAATTAAATCTGACATTTGTTCGACTCCCGGCATATCATCATATGATAATATTATGGCGAGGATGAAATCAAAACTAACAACAAAAGTAAGCGATCAAAATGCCATATCATAATGTTATCGTGAGTATTAAAACATAACTGACAGCGCAAGTACGTATAGTCAAAATACCAACTGATAATATTCTATATATAGTGAGTTTTTAAAATTGCCAAATTCGGGCAAAAAGCACCAAACATTCGGACAAAATCATGTCAAATTCTGGCAAAATTAAATCTTTTTCGGGCAAACGCATTATCATTTTTATTGTGTTGCTTGTCAAGAGAAAACGGGGGAGATTATGGCAAAAGACCTCAGCCCTTGGAATGGGGAAAAACATGTGCCCCTTAGCCTATGTATACATTGCACAAGTGCACACTGTTCGCAGACGCCAATGAAGTGTATAATAGTAATTTGATCTACGGTAGATGTTGACGTAGTATATTATATACGTGCACGTACAGTCGAACATGTCTCATGATTATAATCACTGTCTGCAGCGGTCAACCTACCTACAGTGGCCACTATGAGTGATCCCATGCACATAAAGGCAATGTTATGAAACCTGTATATACCCAGCTAGCCACCTGACGTCGGGCCGATGTCGGAAGTTGGTTGCCGGATGTCGGCATATCGCCGTTGGCTCGAGGTTAAAATGTCCGCCAGCCCAACATCGTCACGACGTCATTTTTGTGATATATTGGCATAACGTCATTTCCGACAATGGCCCAACATCATGTCATGAGATGATTGTTGGGCCATTGTCGGAAAATGACGTTATGCCAATATATCACAAAAATGACGTCGTGACGATGTTGGGCTGGCCGACATTTTAACCTCGAGCCAACGGCGATATGCCGACATCCGGCAACCAACTTCCAACATCGGCCCGACGTCAGGTGGCTAGCTGGGTAGAGGTCACTTGTCTATACAGTGCCTTGTTTCCTTTGGGTGGTCATTATAAACAGAGGCTTGACTGTATATAGTAATAAAATATTCTACTGTGTGTGTGTGTGTGTGTGTGTGTGCGTGTGTGTGTGCGTGTGTGTGCGTGTGTGTGCGTGTGTGTGCGTGTGTGCGTGTGTGTGTGTGTGTGTGTGTGTGTGTGTGTGTGTGTGTGTGTGTGTGTGCGTGTGTGCGTGTGTGCGTGTGTGCGTGCGTGTGTGCGTGTGTGCGTGTGTGCGTGTGTGCGTGTGTGCGTGTGTGCGTGTGTGCGTGTGTGCGTGTGTGCGTGTGTGCGTGTGTGCGTGTGTGTGTGTGTGTGTTTGTGTATGTGTGCGTACATGCGTGCATGACAATTATTGTGTGCATGCATCAGCTTGTGCGTGTATTTGCATGCGTGAGTGCGCTTGTGTGTGTTCAATGTAAAATATCCCTATGTGCCTGTGCTAATCGAGACCCAAATACTGATCTTGAGTACCCACTCAACTCCCCAGGGAAGATTATACCTAAAGAATATTTGAAGCTATTTTACCAGTATATGAAGTTTTAATTTATTTTTAGGGGGAGGGGGTTGCAGGGTGCAGCCCTTAAGCCCCCAACCCCCCTGTCATTCTGTATGCCAGTGACAATCATGATGACATCGAACAATTCGATCAAAGGTTCCCGACTCGTGAAAGAAAAGCAGACGCACCTGATCTGAGAACCGCTGATTGCCGATTATTGACCTGATTGACATTATTGAATAATACATGAGGGAATAACGCTTATGCATGAAACATGCCGAATAAATTGTCACACTTTCCGGCGCGACCCGGCGTTACTTACTAATTAATACTAATTTTCTTTAAAGGGATCCAGTAACTTTGTTGACATGTGCACAAATTGATGAGTGGTTGATAAATGTGTTTTAGATGTTGCTGTTCCATGGTGGTGTAGATAATACGTGTGGTTTGCGGTTGCATCATGTAAGAGAGGAGGATTGGAGAGTCCTGAGAAGGACTGTTGGTATTTTGTCTAGGATAGTCCTAACAACGCTACAGCATTGAAAATCAGTAGGGTTGTGCGTTTATCACTGAAGACTAGGTGATTCGGAATCGTAAATCAGATGCGCGGTGCCATCTTAGGAACGCCTTGCGCAGCGCACGGTGCGAAATACACACTGGCTCAGTGTTATGTATAAAGAGTGAGCGCAAACGCCTATAGTTCAAAATTACCGCACCGTGGTGTAGCCGATTCATATATGCTTGACAGTCTGCATAATACTTGAGCGAGACGGTTAAATTTCGTCGAGCGTGGGGCTGTGACATCCGAAGCTCGCCAATTTCATCTGGGCTAGACTGTGCGCACTGCATAACGCCGAGTAAGTGTGCATTACGCCCGAATTACGCACTGTGCACATGCGCAAAGGCTTCGCATGATGGCACCGCACATGTGATCATGATCATTATGCGAATACGATTTACCTTTAAATGCGCCAGTTTCCCAGGGAATTCGGTTACCATCATGGCTGGCCTGGGCTTAAACCAAGCACCTGATAGAAATGGGGCGCCCTTTGTAATTCGATACACAGTGAGGAGGCTCGATGATAACAATGTATTAGCATGTATAACTAGAGCGATCCGTCCTTTGTATATGAAGAGCTCAGTTCCAAAAGGCGCTAAATCCACTTTCCATAAAAATTGATTAAACGATATACGTAGCTATCTAGGAATCCACATTTTACGACAAATTACTCACTCAAAATCAAAATATAGAGAGTTCAATTTGCATATTCCCATAGGCACGTGTACAAAGTTGGGCAAAGGAACCTGTTTTCCTCGAAAGTTGAAAAAGTGGATATAGCGCCTTTTGGAAGAAAGCTCTATGTAATGCACCATAGATGCAACTTGCAAGCGCACTCTTTTCTCTCCCGGTCTCACTCTCTCTCTCTCTGGAAATGAAAGATCAGTCTGGATATGGCCTGGTAGTCTTCAAGGCTTTTGACTCGAGTCGACTCGTCTCGCAAATTGAATTAAATTACCCGCAGCTGCCGTTTTAAATTGTTCGCAGACTAACTACTACATGACTTCCCGACGGGAGCCATTATAGAGCGGCGCTGCGTGGCGTCGCACTGTGTACACGTGCTGAAGAAGCTTCACGGTTTGGTTAGACCTATATACATGTACTTCATGTCAACGAACATAGGAAAAGATACATGCTCTTTTGATTCAAGATTGCACTTACTCGGGTACTTCAAACACTCTATCCCTTTATATAACAATACAGTGACAGTCAAACCTGTGTATAGTGACCATCGAAGGGAAACAACAATAGTGGCCACTGTAAGCAGGTGACCTCTATCATAATAGACAGGTTCCATAACACAGTGTTTTTCTCTACAGGGAATTTCTTTTGGTGGCCACTATAGGCAGGTTGGCTGCTATAGACAGGTGGCCACTAAGACAGGTTTGACTGTATGTGCTTTGAGGGCAGATCTCCACGTTCGCTGGCCAGCGTGATTTACGGCACAATGGCTCACAACTATTGCCAGACAAACATAGGAAAAGGCATGCTATTTTTATTCCTATATTCAGGATACTCGAGACTGTGAAACAAAACATCACTCTTTAAAGGGACAAGCGTCCTTTTGCAAGCCAAATTTCAAAAGTTGCGAGGTTATTGTCTTATATGAAAGAAAATGTACTTTAACAGCATGCCTGAAAAAAAAATTCGTGGAGTTATAGACCTCAAAATAATAAAAACGACTGGCAGCGTTTAATTGTGCATTATACGTGTATTCACCCGGTGGGAAGTTCGGACACGGATTCCACGGAGTCCCACGTTGCTGCACGTGACCCCTACGTGACCCGCACACATAACCGCGCTACGCGACCAGCGCACAGATCAAACAAGGGCGCAAGCGAATACTAAACAAAATATTCAAACCTCGCTAAAACTGACTACATGTAATTGTATATTCTTCATTTTCGACACCCTTTTCCTTGACATACCTTTACAAATGTCGACTTCACAATACCTTTACAAGAATAAGTACAATATTGTTGTAATATTATGCTAAATCAGTTAAACGCCTTTATTGACCGATATATAGGTTGGTGGAGGGACGCATTCGTAGAATCCAAATTACAGGGCTTTTTGATCTGGATTGTGTGTGTGTGTGTTACATTCATCCCCATCCGTCTACTGGAAACTGTTCAGACGATTCGTAAAAGGGGGCGGGTATCTTTAACACTAATTGTGCTTCAAAGGGGACCACCAGGCAAGGAACAGCACATAATTATGTTTTGGTACCGTTGTGTGATATCAAATAGAAGCCCAGCATTGTGCAAAGGGTTGTGTAATTCATACACAATGCAATTAATAACCACCACTTACGGAACCATTATGGCCTCATGGTTCCGTATGCGCCAAACGTTTGCGAGTGCGCCAATTCTATTCACGCGTACGTTTGGAGACAATAGAATCACGGACTATGCGTTCGTCCTAGACAAACGGTAGTCTTCGTATGCAGACCCAGGAACACATGTTTTAGTATGGTGATGACTTTTTTGCCGCTGCCGATCTCCAAGTTTGCTGGCGTGATTTATGGCAGTATTAGGCATGCACAGATGTTTTTATCATTGTGTAGCTATATTATCTATATAAATATATCTCGAAATCTCTGTGTCGTCTAAATCCCGGCATTGCGCTCTAAATCCCGATCACGGGAAAACTGTTGGATGAGTTAATCACGCATAACTATGCTTGTACGCACTATGAGCGAAGTTTATTTATGTGATAATACGCTCTTCCAAAACTGTATACAGGATCTTGGGCGCGCAAACTCGGCGTCGCGGAGTGGCGCTTGGCGACTAGTTATCAATATAATTACTGTTCTGTGTTGCCGACCGCTGTTCAGGTAGGTCCTTTTAAACCTACATGTCATATTCTTATGATACGGGTACCAAATTAAAATCGGAATTTATATTGGGTTCCATAGAGAAGAGGCCCAGACTTTTTAATTACCATGCATCGCACAGTGTGTGTTCTTGATAGGTTGGAGTTGAAGTGTTAACGTAGGTTGATCATGTAGTTACTTGTTGACATGGGCAGAAGCTGGCGAATGGTTGATACAATTGTGTTTTTCTGTGATCTGATATGTCTACTGAGTGATATGCGAAAATTCCATCGATGGTAAATAAAATGTCATAAATACCGAGAGTAATGAGCACAAAATAATGCACAGTGTTATTGTTACGCAGTTTAACTTTCCAATGGATAATTACAAATCTAAACACTTCAACCGTAAATATCTTTCCAACGAAAGAGAAATTCGGAAAACCGAAACCTGTTCCATGCTTCGATTGGTAAAACGAATATAACAAGGTATGTGAGAACCGCTAGAGTTCAAAGTAAGTTTTGTTGATTTTGACAATGTATACTAGACCACTGATATAATATAATTTATTGTAGACACCAGTGGCGTACCCAGGATTTTTTCAAGGGGGGGGGGGGGGTATTTCGTCAGCCAATTTCTGTAAGCGGGGGTGGGGGGGGGGGGGGGGGGTGTCTGTAGACAATTTTCGAAGCCGAGACCAAGTACCTTCAACATTTTCGAGGCCGAGACCAGGACCGGTCAAAAATGTTCGAGGCCGAGACCAAGACCATTGGTTGAGATGCCGAGACCGTCGGGAATGATGGTCGAGACCGCTAACATGTGGTCTTGAAACCAGCTACAAGTTGTAAAGGGGGGGGGGAGGGGGTTCAAACCCCCCAAAACAGTAAAAATATTTTTGTCAAAGGGGGGGGGGGGGGGGTTGAACCCCACAACCCACACCCCTCCCCCCCCCCCTCCTTGGGTACGCCTATGGTAGACACACTTTTAGCATGTTTAAAGCTCGTCAGAACAGGTATAATAAATATACGCATACATTTTTTTTACCCAGTTTGTTAATACCATCATCATTCTTTAATATTATTATAAGCTCCTACAATTAGCTTTGATATTTGATAATGGACATAATGTACTAAAAACTAGCCTAGCTTTGCTGCATGTGTACAAGCTAGTATACAAGTATAAACACACAGCATGGTAGCTGCCTATATATAATGCGTGCATGCCCTAATGCCACATAATATACAAGTGAACACAATGAATAAGGGAACGTTATTTGATATACTTCGCAGTTCGCATGCTTCGGTTTTTTTTCTTCAAACAGTCAATACCCAAACAGTAGCAGGTATAGTAAATTGAACAAAGCGGCACCCGCAATTCTATACAGTCAAACCTGTGTTGTGTTGTGACTATTACAGTATACCTAATAATGGAAACAAGAAAAGTGACTAATGTAGACAGGTGACCTCTATAGAGTGAGTATAATTATTATAGACCGGTTCCATAACATTTCTGTATATCTGCAAGGGATCACATTTTTGGTGGACGTAACAGGCAGGTTGGCTGCTACAGACAGGTGGCCAATCGAATGTTTGCGCTGAGCTACGTATATAATGCATGATAATATTTGCCTATAAAATCACTATAAATTAATGTAATATAGTAGCTATGTAGATTGTGGGATCCTAAAATATCCACCAACCAAATTGATAATAAACCCAGATATTGCGCTGTCAATCCTCATTATCATATGTAATCAAATGTAGATTAGTAATAATGCTATATCATGTACACAATTATGTTTTGTAGCGGCCCGTCATATATAAAATGTGCAGGCCCGGCCGGCCGAGGCCACTACAAATTTATATTCGGGCCACCAACATATAATACTTTAAGTACTCTCCAGATTAGGCAACCGTATTAAACATAATATTACTTGATTTGCTTCGTTTGTGGCCATCACATTCCAATTTCGGGCCACTCACATTTCGGAAATCATTATATAACTTGCCCGACAGGGCCACAAGAAGAACTTTATCATAAAGTATTTTTATTATGGGCTGAAGGAGAGTCGATAAACAAACACACACCGGCAATATCACGGTAGCTTACTATAATATGTTGCCCAAACTGGGCAAACACGACATGTACAAAAGTCGCTTCTCTTTATCTCATCTGACATTTTACACAATTGTTCAAAGATTAATATTGCCCCAGGCTTTGCGTGTTGGCTTCGACCGGCCATGTACACACAACTACTGACCTCAAACAGTGCGTGCACCATCGATGTGTGAATATATGGATTACGTATATATTATGCCATATTTCACGATTGCTTTGTTAAAAGTTTACGTATATAGTTGAAGCCGAGGAGCGGCCATCTTGCTCTAACTCGAGATGATGTTTTTTTTGTTCCCTTGAACACTTATTGGCTTGTACAAAATTATGAATAATATTAATTAACATAATGATTTATCCATGTTTAAATGAGAGTATACAATCATGACAGCCGCCCGCTTCAAGACCAGATCACGTTTATGCAATTCCCGTCATCTATACTTAAATCGATGATATTGATATGCATGAACAGTGAAGTGAGTTGGTGTGCGCTATATTTTGGCGCAGACTGAGCAGTAATTTACCACATCTGATGCAAAGAATGCTGAGACCAAAATACTGTTCTTTTTCTTTTCTTTACACACTACGGGATCCAGAGCTGAATGCAGGAACGTCTACATTTGCCCCTAATCAAAATGTTTTATTTTGAAAAGTGTGTACGATTTAGTGAAATTGAGTTTTTAATTTGGTGCGTACCAATATGTTCCACAATAATTGCATGCCTCGCGATTTTATTTGCACAATACACAGTCTTTTTTTTGTTAACTTACTGCTCAATGTCAACAAGAGCAAGAACTTTTACTGTAATTATCATCATAATCATGATTGAATTTGCAAACAGCCAAATTAAGGCAAATATGACACAGAGCACGGAATAGAAAACATCATCGATTTTCTCGAATTTCCCCCTCCATGTTAATTTCAACTTGAGGCCGCCATGGAAATCGCTTATTTGCATTCATTCATTCATTCATTCATTCATTCATTCATTCATTCATTCATTCATTTATTCACTCATTCATTCATTCATTCATTCATTCATTCATTCATTCATTCATTCACCCATTAATTTATTAATTCATTAATTAATTAATTAATTCATTCATTCATTCATTCATTCATTCATTCATTCATTCATTCATTCATTCATTCATTCATTCATTCATTCGTTCAATCATTCATTCATTCATTCGTTCAACCATTCATTCAATCATGTATTCATTCATTCGTTCAATCATTCATTCATTCATTCATTCATTCATTCATTCATTCATTCATTCATTCATTCATTCATTCATTCATTCATTCATTCATTCGTTCAATCATTCATTCATTCATTCATTCGTTCAATCATTCATTCAATCATTCATTCATTCATTCGTTCAATCATTCATTCATTCATTCATTCATTCATTCATTCATTCATTCATTCATTCATTCATTCATTCATTCATTCATTCGTTCAATCATTCATTCAATCATTCATTCACTTAATTTTCGCCTTTTTTCATTCAGTCTTGTATTCAACCATTCAGTTACGCACTAATTATTTCTTTCTTTCGTTTATTTGTTCGTTCATTTGTTCGTTCGTTCGTTCGTTTGTTCGATCATTCATTAGTTCATTCATTCATTCATTTATTTATTCATTCATTCATTCATTCACTCATTCATTCATTCATTAATTTATGCATTCATTCATTTATTTATTCATTCATTCATTTATTCTTTCATTCGTTCAATCATTCATTCAATCATTCATTCACTTAATGTTTCGCTTATTTTTCATTCAGTCTTGTATTCAATTATTCAGTAAGAGTTGATTGGATGTGCATTTCTGTGATCTGATAATATCGACTGAGTGATGTGTGAAAAATCCATGGTATATATAGTGTCAATTGACCGATCGTAAAGAGCGGAAATGCAAAGTCATATTCACTAACTCAGCGCAGTCATCGCACGTATACTTTGAACACAGTTTGAATTCTCCCTTAGAGATTTACTAATCCAAAACGTTCAATTATATATAAATACATAATTATATAATTAAAGAGAAATTCGGAAAACCAAATCAATTCTATGCTTTATATCGGTGATACGAATTCAACCAGGTATTGTCATTATGTGATAACTGCTAGACTCCTATTGTGTTTTGTGGATTTTGACAATGTTACTAGATCTCTTAAACAGTAATCTAACCCTCTACGAACGTGGAGGAACCAATCTTTTAAATGAGGGAGGGGGTCACTGGATTCTGGTATATATAACGTATTTGCATAATTATTCCCGATTAAGACACTGCAAAGAGACAATAACCTTCATAATATTATAATGAATGATAGTCTACGAATTTCAACAAACAAATTGTTATTTTCAGGAGTGGCATAACTATTTGTATAATGTTATTACACGCCTTTAAACTAATTGGTTTTCCAAATTGACTCCATACATCAAACATGTCAATAAACTATGTTTGATATGGTTTGACATTGGATGGAAGTAGTGGCAATAAAGTCATGTGATTTGATTACATTTCTCCTTTTGCATGTTTCGCTAAAAGCAGTGGTGTAATATTACATGGCGTCTCATGCATGAGGGTGCGTTGTCATCCTCGTCACTTTTTATTGGGAATCTGTATACGGTATAAACAAAGAGGCGGTCATAAAAGCCATTCCTGGGTAAACCATCTCGATTACACTGTCAATACGCGAGGTGTTGTGCAAATGGCCTCAATTGCTTGTTATCGCATACTCGACAATATACTTGCGTAGGTGTCATTGGTATCGGTGTGGGTACGCGGGCATACAACAATCAAATTAACGGGATGATTGATATCTTTCGCGCTTACACCCTCCAGTCCTTTTTGCCACGTTAATTAATTTGTTTAAGATGAGTCTTTACATAATATTCGCTCCCCGAACATCCGACGATTTTGCCTAAATATTCGTACGAGATATGATAAGTATTTAACCGAATATAGGCCAATTGGCGTTGTCGAAACTTTAAGGGGGTACACACTGCCCCCAGGCACCCCAGCCTCGTACCCCTGTGGTCAGACATACTCCAGTCGAGATCGCTATCTATAGATGTCCTCATACCTATAATGTTCCTCTGCATTCCATTAGCAGAATGTCGTAAAAATGAACCTTATCAAAAGGTTGAAAATGTTAAAATTGTCGCTGACTTATATCACAAGATTAGAAAAGCCATTAGACCAGCACAGCATAACTGTGTTTCGAAATTATCCGTCTCGGTATTTTATCACACTTTTAGATGAATGCATGACACGCGCGTACCGAGGAGGAATTTTGGTGTGTAAGTTGTTGAGCAGTTGAGGGGAATAACGGGTTCTTCATTGGTTTTCTTTTGAATTTTTTTTTTCTTGAGAGATTTGCTGTTTCATAATTTTGATTGAACTCCGCTTCACATTCAATATCTGTATTACATGTATATATTACAAACTAATCTAAACGTGTAAGTGTGCGGATTTTATTATGATAACCATCACTGATGGTCAGTTATGTTTTATACATTGTTTGGAGGAAACTTTTCTTCGACATATTTGAAGCTTTGAAGTAATTGTCTTTCTCTCTGATTTCCTTTGCACAGATGAACTTCTTGTTGGCGTGATCATTTTGGAAAATCCCTTCAACCAAAATTACTGACTTCACTATGAGGTGGGACAAGAAACCGTGCTCCAAGGACGCGATGTTGGTTCTTCCCTTGTTTCTCCTCGGTGTTCTCCTGCCCTCTGTAACCATAGTAACCGCCGACAGAGCATCCAGGAGTAACCCTCAGCCGATCGTGACGACGCAGTCCGGGAGGGTTCAGGGCGTCCGCAAGACTGTCGTGGGGAAGGACGTCCAGGCCTTCCTGGGCATCCCTTACGCCGACCCGCCGGTTGGTTCCAGACGCTTCCAGAGACCCGTCAACAAGACAGCCTGGGACGGCGTCCTGGACGCGTCGCGGTACGGCTACGCATGTCACCAGGTTGTGGACCACACGTACCCGGGCTTCGCTGGGTCCGAGATGTGGAACCCGAACGTGAACGTCAGCGAGGATTGTCTGAACCTGAATATATGGAGTCCAGGGGATGCAAGACGCAACGCATCATTGGCGGTCATGGTGTGGATCTTTGGAGGGGGCTTCAATTCTGGTTGCGCTTCGTTGGATGTGTATAACGGAGAGGTTCTTAGTACAGTGGAAAATGTAATCGTAGTCACGATCAACTACCGAGTGGCGTCGCTGGGATTCCTGGCCATGGGTGGGGTGGATGATTCACCGGGCAACATGGGCTTGCTCGACCAGGCCTTGGCGCTCGCGTGGGTTCAAGAGAACATCAGGGCTTTCGGAGGTGACCCCGATCGGGTAACGATCTTCGGCGAGAGCGCAGGAGCGGTGAGCGTCAATCTACACATGATGTCTCCTGTCTCGCGGGATCTATTCGCCAGGGCTATTCTAGAGAGCGGGTCTTCAGTGGTTCCATGGGGAGTTCTGTCCAACGACGAAGCGCTCAGGAGAGGTCTTCGTCTTGCCGAGAGTGTCGAGTGCTACACGCCTTCGCGACTGGCGCCCGATAGCGACGAGATCGGTACAATCGTCGACTGCCTCCGCACCATCTCCCCAGAGGAACTCATCGCCAACGAATTCGTGGTCGGAGGCACATACATATTCCCGTTCGTGGCGGTCGTCGACGGGGAGTTCCTGAAAGAAACACCGAAGTCAGCGCTGACGAGAGGGTCGTTCAAGTCCACAGAGATCATGCTGGGGACCAACACGAACGAGGGTTCGTTCTTCATGGTCTACTACTTACCGGGGTTCGACAAGGACACCGACAGCCTGCTTAACAGGACTGCCTTTATCGAGCACATCGCCCTCGCGCTGCCGCACATGAACGAGTTCGGGCGCGACGCCATCGCATTCGAGTACACGGACTGGCTCGACCCGGACAACGAGGTCCTGCTGAGGGATGCCACTGAGGCGTACGTCGCCGACTACAACATCATCTGCCCCGTTCACGAGTTCGCGCGGTACTACGCCAGCAGTGGCAACAAGGTATGTTTGTCTGTTTGTTCTGTTGTTTGTTTATTTCATTTTTGCTAGCGAATAAAATACCAGGAGCTCTTTCACATTATTTGTATTTGTATTCGTTTCCTATATACAAGCAAATATAAAAAGGGCAATGTCCGTGTCAGTGGTGGTGCACTCATATTACGTCATTGTCATGTTTAGTTTGTTCACTTAAACGACGAGCTGAAAGTGGGCTATTGAAACTGGCTATGAACGTGGGCCATGAAACAAATGTCGTTCCTTTTAGTTTGATAGAGATTTATTTGATTGTAACGGTGAGCATTGCTTCTTTTCTAAATAGCCAAATAATTAAGATATTCATTTTAAACTTTTGATCACAATACATATATTTACCTCCGAAATTTACGGCTGTCATCTACAGCCTTCGTTAGCGATGTGATCCGACTTGACCTATCGTGACGTAACGATTGATCATCAGGTACATTGATTTTGAGGGTAAATATTTGTATTGTGATCAAAAGTTTAAAATGAATATCTTATGAGTTATCAATACAGATAAACTTTCATACTAATAGCCAAATAATTGTGTACTGCTTTCATTCATTGAATATGATATTGGTCTACCGCCTATTTATTTTATTTTTTTTTTGAGGGGGGGGGGGGAAGGGCCCGGGGGGGGCAAAAAGGGGGGGCAAAAAGAATGCCCTCTACAGAGGGTTTTACTTTAGTTTTAATAATATCTGAACCATCCGTAAAACTTTGAAATTATGTGTGAAAAATTTGCTTAATTTATTAATAATAATAGGTTGGATTTATACAGCGTCCGAAATCTCTATATTAAGCGCTCTACACTATTATTACCCCAGCCATAGGATACAATGCCAAGCCCACACACATTGTGCAAACCATCTCCACTCCCTGGGGAGCATTCCGTCCAAGCGGCTCATGGGCATTGAGAAGATCATTCCCATAAAGGCTCTCACCTCCTATCGGGTCCCCATTTATACACATGGGTAGAGAGCAGCAATAGTGGAATAATTGTTTTGCTGAAAGACAAACGCAGTGGGCAAACACAGGCTAGGTTCGAACTCGGGATCTCACAATTGGAAAGCGCACGCTCTAACAATCTTGCCACGCCAACTTACATTTACTCTATCTTCCGTTTTCATTGAAAATTGTCTATCTTGTATAATTAGGTGTTCGCCTACCACTTCGACCAGCGGTCGGCCAGCAACATGTGGGGCGAGTGGATGGGTGTCATGCACGGAGACGAGATCGCATTCGTCTTCGGACAGCCGCTTCGTTCGGGATACGGATTTTCACAGAGCGATGCCCAGCTGAGCTCCAAGATGATGAGCTTGTGGGGCAACTTTGCTAAAACCGGGTGAGTTTTCGCTTGGAATAAAGCTTGATATTTGATTAAAGGGATCTAGTAACATTGTCAAAATCCTCGAAATCCAATTTGAATTCTAGCAGTTCCCTCATACCTTGTTGTATTCGTATTAACAATAGAACCATGAACGTCCATTTAACTTGAAATTTTCACACAATACCCAATGGACACATCAGATAATAACAATATACATTGTATTAATCATTCATCACTTTTTGCACATGTCAACAATGTTACTTCATCCCTTTAATGAGCGATGAGAAGGCCTTGAAGATTAGTGTCTAGATCCGAAAAGGACAAAGAAATCCTTAGGTCCTGTTAAGACTGGAATATGGAAGTTTACAGGGTAAGTTTAACGGAGCTCTAACATGGTGAGCTTGTGGGGCGACTTTCTTGAGAAACACATCTACCATTATGATTGAGGCTGTGAACACTTTATTTCCCCTGGTCATGCTGGTTTTCTTCTACTTTTCTAGTGATCCGAACCGAATAGAGGTTGGGGTACAGACTAAGTGGACGTCATCTCGCCAGTATTCGACAATACAGATCTGAACGTCTTTTGTTGAGGGACTCAACATTTACCCCACCCCGCCCGCCCCTCCCCTTAGCTACGAGACTGATAACAGATTGTCGTTTCATGGCATATCTTTTTGTAGGTGGATATCTCAAAATAAACGTTAATTTCGTTTTCCTTCTATTTCTCGAGTGGTCCGAATTGAGTAGAAGATGTGAGAACAGACAATGTGGATGTAATCTGGCCAGCATTCGATAAGAAAGATCAGAACGTCTTTCTGCTCAAGGACTGACATTTTCTTGTCATGTGTATCTTCTTGTAACTGGATATCAATGGATAACTCAACATAATCAAGACTAAAAGTTCATTTTATTTATGTTTCGTTTTCTATATGTCTAGTGATCCAAATCGAGTGGCATTTGGGGGAACAAACTTGAGTGGACATCATCTGGCCAGCATTCGATAAGAAATATCAGAACGTCTTTCTGCTGAGGGACTTAAAACAGATTTCGGCTCATGTGTATCTTCTTGTAGGCGGATATCTTTGTAATTTTATTTTTATTTCATTGTCTTATTTCGCTCCAGTGATCCAAATCGAGTAGAATGTGTGGGAACAGACGATGTGGACGTTATCTGGCCAGCTTTCGACAAGAAAGATCAGAACGTCTTTCTCCTGAGGGACTCCACGGTCGACACGCCCGAATCTTACATCTGGAACCGCGCCAACTACTGCGCATTCTGGGAGGAGTATGTCCCATTCCTCAACACACAGACGGGTAAGTATAGTGCGGATGTTTCTTTCAACTATCTTTCCATTACTTTTCTCCGTCTTCCTCTTCCTTCTTTCTATGTTCTTATCCTTCTTCTGTGTCCCCATCCCATTTTTCTTCTTCTTTTCGTGTTTTCATTCCACGCAATCACTACACTCATTTAATCAAAATCTTCGTGTTATTTTCTTGTTCTTCTTTATTATCACCATCATCATCATCATAGTAAACATCAGCATCATCGTCGTCGTCATCGTCGTCTTCGTCTCTCTCTTTTCTTTCTTCTTTTTTTTCTGTATTATTTCTTATTTTCTTCTTCTTCTTCTTCTTCTTCTTCTTCTTCTTCTTCTTCTTCTTCTTCTTCTTCTTCTTCTTCTTCTTCTTCTTCTTCTTCTTCTTCTTCTTCTTCTTCTTCTTCTTCTTCTTCTTCTTCTTCTTCTTCTTCTTCTTCTTCTTCTTCTTCTTCTTCTTCTTCTTCCTCTCCTTCTTCTTCTTCTCCCACTTCTCCTTCATCATTGATAGTACTTTCATTGATAACACGTTTATATCTTATCAAGATGTCTTATTCTCAAATAAACAGCTACATGGGTTCACTAACTAAGATGAATATGCTTTTTATTATTATTCCAATGTCATTTTAATTTATCTAAACACTTCAAACATTTTATAGACACCACCTGTCTACCAAGACCAAAAATAGCATACATCTGATATGTAATAGAACCCTTTTTAATTTATTTTTTACAAAGAACACCTGCTAATAAAAAACAAACACTTTCTGTCTCCCAAGCTTGGTTGGTCTTTATTGACAGGTTAGACCGACTTTATAAGTAATGAATCCTTTATATAGATTTTGTTAGTATTGCCCATAGCAAATATGGATGAGAGGAGTATAAACGCCACTGTAAGGAATTAACCTGTTCACTTGTATATCTCTAATGCCCATAGTTTTACCGGAAGACCCACCAAGTTCTCGTAGACAATTGGTTAATATTAAGTCCTTTGTTTTGTTTCCACAGCGAATATCGACGAATCTGAGCGGCAGTGGAAGGAGGACTTCTACCAGTGGAGCACGAAATACATGGTGGACTGGAAGGCGGAGTTCAACCACTATCTCTACAACAAGGAGACAGGGTGCTCGGGTGAAGGGTACAACGAGACACCCTGAGTCCCCCCCCCCCCCCCCCCCTCCCTAATGACATTTAACCTTTAAAAGACTTATTGCAAACATTTCATATTCACAATTGTAATGCGAGCAAGAGAGGGTTTAAGTACAAGGTGGATTACAACTGGAATGTGGAGTTCATCCTTTAAACCTTTTTTTGTACAAGGAAAACTGTTGCTCTGGTGAGGGGTACAACGAGACACCCTGATTCCCTCTCCCTTATGACCTATAATATTTAAACGACTTATTGCAAACCCTTAATATTCACCATTGTAATGCGAGCAAAAGAGGGTTTAAGTACAAGGTGGACTACAACTGGAATGTTGAGTTCAACCACTAATATCTATAAATAAGGAGACAGGGTGCTCGACTGAGGGGGGCAACGACACACCCTGATTTACCCCCTCTCCTTCCCCCTTCGTATCATTTAGGACCTTAACAAAGATTTATTGCCAACCCTTAATATTCACAATTGTAATGCGAGCATGAGAGGGTTTAAATACAAGGTGGAGTAAAACTAGAAAGTCGAGTTCATCCACTACATCTAAAACAAGAAGACAGGGTGCTCGAGTGAGGGGTACAGCGAGACACCCTGATTCACCTTACCCCTTCCCCCTTCTTATCATTTACGACCTTTAACCCTAACCAGGCCGGGTTATTTTGGCTATGCTATAGCCGGGGGGGGGGGGTGGATTCCATCCCCCCCCCCCCTGATATCTCGGCCGCCGCAAAATTTGGCACACAGATAGTTTGCGACATAATCTACAAGATTGCATTGTTATTTTTTTGAACAAAATAAATTTCTACTTAATTATGCAAATTTATGCAAAAATCATCTTTTTGTCTATAAATCACTAAATATGGCTCAGAATATGCTAATTGTGTGCATGAATATTCTTTATGACCTAATGAAAAGGTTTTCAACATAAAAAAATTGCGACAGCCAAAAAATTCCTTATGTATTTCTTTGTTTTTGGAATTTCCTATGTATTTCTTTGTTTTTATACTTTTGTTTTTTATTGATTTTTTCGATGGAATAAATTATTAACCATTATTTAACAATTTTTAGCCAAAAATTAAATGATTGCAGTGATTAGAATAAAAAATAATGAAGGTTTTGTCTATTCTAGGAAAAACTCAATTTCCATAGGATTTGTACACAAATCACAAAATTTAGCGATTTTTCGGGCCAACGCTCACTTACAAAAGGTCACGTGACTTTAGAACGGTATACCCGGTCGTCGCAAATTTAGTCTCAATAGTTGCGCAAGACTTCAACGAAAAAACTCATGAAGTCGCGCGGCAAAACCTGCGCGCGTTGCGGAATTATCGCGCGAAAAGTCAAATGCCGCATGTACTTACTTTTAAAAAGCACCTAAAATCCTTCCTCTTTCCTGATTTGTAGTGTAGTTTGTAAGACTCTTGTAAATGTGTTATGTTGTAATTGTTATATTTGTAAGCGCTATGATACATTGTGAATAGCGCTATATAAGTAACCTGTATTATTATTATTATTATTAAGTCAGAGAATTTACGCATTTAGAACACATGATCTGACTCACAAATAATTGCAACTTCACATTTGATTGTAACTATTTTTTCTGCAAAGGGGTCCTGGGCCCCGTTGCAGAAAGAGAGACCATCAATTGTAATTTACAATTTATTGTAAGTTTAGAGAATTTGCGCTTTCAACCAATCAGATTTGCGCATCTAGAACACGTGATCTGACTTACGAGTAATTGCAACTTACAATCGATTGTATCTCTTTCTGCAACGGGGCCCAGGTCACATCAGAGAAGGGACGGAGAGATATGGGAATCTGGGAGTGTGTGTTGTGATGTTGTGTTGTGATGATGTTGGTATAAGAATAGAAGGTGTTTGAAAAATTATAATAGTTGCGAATTGTGTGGTGTTAGGCGAGAGAATGAGTGATTTCAAGTTCGGTGTTTAACGCTGGTGTTAGTGTTTAATAAACACTAACACCGGCCTAAACACCGAACTTGAACTCTTGCAGTGTTAGGAGTTGACCTCTGGAATTTTGCAACTTCCAGTGGCATTTGTTTAATGTTGAGAATTGAACATTACGAATTGTTTGGAAAGCTGGGTGAAAGACGCGGTGGCTACAAAGACTTCCATGAATTTTAAATAATTATTTTATTACTGCAAATATTTTCCCAAAAAAGTTGAATTCCAAATTTGATATAGCTTCCTCGTTAGTACCTAATATATACATGTAGATACAATGTATACATACTTGTAGCAATAACCATAATAAATATATACGATGAAGATGTTTATTGATGATGTACAGTAATAGAGTATGAACGTATAATATTCATAAATATATATTTGATTTTTTTTTTATATTACACGTATACAGTGTAAGTATTGTATCTATTATAGAAAGTGATGTTTTGTACTCAAAAGAATATACATAAATTATATCGGTATATCCGTCCGTCCGTTGTATGTCACTAAGTCTGAATGTTTATCATAATTATATATGTTTAAAGGGATCTAGTACCATTGTCCAAATCAATAAATCCTATACTTAGAACTCTATAATCATGATAATAGTTCATTCATACTTTGTTAGTTTGTTGTATTCGTATCACTAATATAAGCATACAATAAGATTGGGTTTTTCGAGTTTCCCTTTTGTTAAAAATATATCTAAGATTAGAGTGTTCAGATTTTTAATTATCCACTGGAAAGTTATAACTGTGTACAAAGTCAGTGCAATGAGTTAGTTAATATCACTTTCCACTTTCGCTCATTATTTGGCCATATACAGTCCATTTAACGTGGAATTATCACATATTACTCAGTGGACATATCAGATCAAAACAATACAAATGTTAATAACCATTCATCACTTTTTGCACATGACAAAGTTACTAGATCTCTTTAAATAAAATTTCTATAAAATATGTATAATAATCTGTTATTTAACTTGCTTGAATCGTTAACGTAATGTCATAAAACCATCCCTTTGCTGTTTGACTTCACAATGCCTGGCTGTGTGTTAATAAATGTGTACTTTTATATAAAAGTGTATTTTAATACCGTTTTAGATATAAATTACTATTATAATGCTTTAATAGTTATTTTGAAACATGTTAACTTTACTTAATAACTCTATACTTTTGAAGAAGGAAATTTACGGACTGACCACTCTTCTAAGTGAGATTAATTGACGTGATAATGAATTTAACGTAACTTCCGTTCATCATGAAAACCTATAATTATTTAATTATGAATACATTTTATGGAGCTACCCTAAAACGGGGTGTACATGGTTGTAGTAGTAACAGTGTTTCGACCACTGGTTTTTGGTCGATAATCTTGACATTATAAATACTCAGTATTAAGTAGTTGTTATCAATTTAGCGTAATTCTAATTTGGAAGGGATTTTGAAGATTGAAGTGATTAAGAAAAGAGCAATAAACTATTCTGCAAAATCTTTTTTTTTTAATTACACGAAAAATATCAGAACTGTATTTCATCAAAATCATGTTTTTTATAATATCATTTATGACTTCTTAAAAATTGCTTAACAAAATTCAAAATACTTAAATTATACGATGTAAGATTTTTCATATTAGAATAAAATATTATTACGAACCGAGTTAAAGTATAATACATGTATTCGTGAGGCATCACAAATAGTGGAATATTCCTGTAAAATGAAGACAAAAATAATGAAATGCTAACATTCTATAAACATGTATGAACAAAACGTACGTTTGAGGTTTTTGTGAGGAAGGTTATATACGACAGGACGTCAAAGTAAAATTGTTCTATTAACACAGACTGACAGACACGAAATTAAGGAAAATTGTTGTTTACATTTTATAAGTTTATACAATATATATTGCGATAATCGTTATATGTACAAGTTCATGCATACTGGTTATCTTTGACGTATGAAAGTTGTTTGTATGTTTTACAATTTCTCATAACTATGTACTGTATTCACTTCAATTCTCATTTATACAACATTTTCGTATAACTTGCTATGGTTGCCCGCAGCTAGTATGCTCCCCGGGGAGTTGAGAATATGTACACGATAATTGTGCGGGTCTGATCTGTACCAAATGACCAGGGATAATAATAAGCGCTTAGAGGCTGTTCTGCATTAGGCGCCATACCAGTTTGATATATTTTGTATTATTATATAAAATACATATATTGTATTTAAATTGTATACGTATTTACATTCTTATGTAATTATACCAAATGTAGGTCAATATTTCATTAAGAAGTACATTTTTGTTATGATATTCGCTTTCTGGTTTCTACTTTCAAATCCCTCCAATGCAGTTATGTACGGTAAACGATTAATGACATTGATAATAAATTATTATTGAGCATTCGTGCAATTTTGTAAACATTCATATGTGATATATCAGCGGAGTAATATTCAAGTATTTCATGCCTATATGCATGCATAGCTAGTATAATATAACCGCTATGTAAAAACATATTTACAGGGCCCCCTTGAAAACAGTGCCAAAAAATCCTCTTTAATACAAAATAACAAATTATAAAAAAATAAATAAAGCGAACGTTAACCTTACATAAACCCAAATTATGATTATATTAATCAACTGACAATTCTACCAAAAGCGTGACGTCTCCAGCTCTCTACGTGTTTACTTAGCCTCAATAAGCATGATAAGTGTCTAAAATGCGATATAAATACGCGATATCTTAACAAAGCAAATTGCTATCTATATTTTGAACTTAAATTTACCAATAGTATCAACTCCTGTAAGCTATTTACAAAGCGTGTATATATTTTGTTTTCGTTAGTTTTGCAGTATACTACAAAATTAAAGATGTTGATAACTTTTAATATATATACTGATAATTTACCAATATGCTTCATTCGGGTTAAGCGCAATTGCAGTAACTTTGTAAAGATCGTGATAATTTGAATAATGGCAATGATACATAATTATATGGATATTGCGGTATTCAATACTGCACAATGATTCTTAGATTTTGATAACTGTGTGCTTTTTGTTGCTTGCCAAGGCTGACAGTTTTTTTTTTTTTCAATAAATTTATAACCCATTGTGTGGTCGGTGATTGAGGTGTCTTTACCTCCGTTGTCTTTTATGTGAACGTGTTTGTATAATAAAAAGTGTTATGGTTTAATAATAATAATAATATTCTCGCTTAATGTGAGTGGTAGTTGTAAATGTGCACAAATTCAGAACGATTTACGTGACGTGGTGACGTCACAAATTAGACCACGCCCTACGTTCATCCAATGTTCTCTCCCCGTACTCTACTTGAGGATGACGTGGATTTGTACAAATTTGGTGTTATATGTAGAGGATTATCAGAGGCTTTTCGTTCGCTCGCACGTCCACTATGTACGGTCTGTGACGCAGTGACGTCACTTTTCAAGCCGGTGTAACAGGGATAGGTGTCCAGCAAGGGATAATTGGCAGTGACGTCATTCGGACAGTTTAAATCATATTTTTGTCTCCATTCTAGCCTTCATATACGAGTACACGGAGACACACTTAAACACAAACATACATACATACGGCCAATCAATCGAACAGTCATTCACACATGCTACACACTATAAACTCATACATGACGTCACACTGACGTCACTTATACAGCGATATCCCTTCATTTAATTTGTTCGCGGGTGTTTCACAAAGATTCTAGGTTGAACTTAACTCTAAGTTGGACCTAACTATTAAGGAAAGCTATTTGTAGCCTTGGAATAAAATATATTCAAAAGCAAGAAAGGAAGTATTTTAGACTTTCATAAATTTAACATCAATAACATGAAATCTCCTTGATAATAGGAAATATTATTAGCCTATGATTTGAATCAACATTTATGCATTTTAAAATAGCCTTTTCAACAATTGTTAAAAAAAATACGGCTTTCCATAATGTTTGAGTCCAACTTACAGTTAAGTTCAACGTGTCCCAGTCCACGCGTACACAGTGTAGTGGACGTGTAATAGAAAAGCTCCCGAAGGCAAGTGAACGCTGCGTGAACGTCACTTCCAAATAAAATTTGTTAACATAGTAAACAAATAAATATGTAATGGAACATGGTGGAGCAAGGAAATACTACCAAGCGATATGAAATCATTTAAAGGGGCCCTGCAACCCAAATGCATGTTGACCTCTGTTCATCTGTATTAGTGTACACATTCAATATTTGTAAACGGTTTGACCCAAATATGTTTTGTATATTTGTAAACATTTTATCATTTATTTGTCTTCATGTTGCTAAGCCCCACCTCCTAAAAAACCCTCCAGAGCAAATTCTATTGTTGACCTGCAGTGACATCATTTGTCAATCACTGGTCAGCTACCATGAGATTAACAAAAGATGAAAGTATAAAAAGAACATCCACACAAAAGCATGCCCTGCAAACCTCCATGCAATAGCTTAGACAGTGCTTTTCTTCTGACATAGCAACAGCTATTGTAATTGAAGTTGGTATTCTATTCAACCGTGTGATGCTATTGTGATTAGGCTAATCACAATAGCATGGTAGCTGACCAGTGATTGACAAATGATGTCACTGTAGGTCAACAATAGAATTTGCTCTGGAGGGTTTTTTAGGAGGTGGGGCTTAGCAACATGAAGACAAATAAATGATAAAATGTTTAAAAATATACAAAACATATTTGGGTCAAACCGTTTACAAATATTGAATGTGTATCACTAATACAGATGAACAGAGGTCAACATGCATTTGGGTTGCAGGGCCCCTTTAAAGTAATTGAATGCCCTTATATTATTATTTAAGGATATAATGACTAGATACTACGTGGATATTTTGCATGATGAAAACATCAATTTTATTATCAGACTAGCTATTAGAAAAATACTTTTATCACGTATCATATGCATTAAAGGGGTAGTTTAGTTTTGGTAGAGAGGGCGCTGCACATCACAATTTTTTTGTGAGGTAATGAAAAACTGAATGTCGAATTTAAGAGAACATGCAATTTTAATGGCAGAATAAACTTTATTTGGTCAAAATCGACCCAGAAACGGCTGAAATATCAATAAATATATCTGATCTTATAATTATTTGGGGCCCAAATAATTAGATGATTTTTAGAAAAATTGTTTAAAATGCTTGAACTTTTTCAAAAATTTTCAAAAGCGTTTTTTAAATAGTTGTTGATGATCTCGCTATTTAATCATTATATCAATAAAACATCACATGCATAATTTTGTATGAAAAATGGTTGAAACCAATGCCTTTTAAAAAAGCGCCCTCTTGTGTTTGAATGGCTCTATTTGAATGATAACAGGCTTTTTACTTAGTCGTTTGTAATTTTGTATACCTTTCGAGCATGGTGGAGTTATAACTATTAGTTTATAATGTTACTGTGCAAGTTTTAGCTACTTAAGTTCAGCCTTACCAAAACTAAACTACCCCTTTAAATAATCAACAAAACTACAGATTGTTCTATGCAGCCTATATTATACAGTATTTTGGAGCAAAATATATTATGACATTTATTGTAACATTTGTTCTTACGAATCAGTATTGCCATTTTGAGATGAATAAATATAAGTATTCAAACTAAATACAGAGTATAGGTCATGATACAAATTACAATTTAATAGACAGGTACATGAAATAGTGTTTAAGGACCGGTCACATATCACCGGATAGCGTAAACAGATGGCCGACGGAGAGAAAATATTTCAATTCCGTTCGTCTCCGTTCGTATGCGTTTCTTGTCCGTTCCTTGTCAGGCAATGTTCGTTGTTCTATCCGGTGGAATGTTTTGTGCTTGAAGCAACTGAGACGACTTTCACCACCGAATAATATGATTTTGCCATTTTATATTCGTCGGGCATCCATTTCTGCTATCCGGTGATATGTCAGGACCTGGCCTTAATAACAGGGCAATACATGTTAAAAGACAAATAGTGTTCCCGAGCTATATCTGTAAATAACAGCTGAATAACCAGATCTACCAGACGTGTGTAAATACTATTTCAGAAAAACGTTGGGTCGGCATTTCAATTTTTGCTAAGCACTATATTATCTTCAGCTAGCAGCTATGAACGAGTTCTTATACACTCAAAAGGATTAACGCACTTTTCTTAACTAATAATCTAAGAAATAATCATTTGTAGAGATTCAGTGAATGAAATGCATTTATTTTTTAGAAAGCGTATATAAACAGTTCCTATATACTTTTATTATAAATATGTATTAATATTTATTAATATTCAAAGTTCATACACGATTATATGCATTCATAATATTATATGTATGTAAGAACATTACATTAAAAATACAAACGCTACAAAAAAAAACAATGACAAAGGGAGTCAGATATGTCTTTAAATATATACGGCGCCGATGAGTTTTTAGAAGGCGCCCTCCGGATTCGACGACGCATGACCTTTAACAGTGATTCCACATTATTAAATCAGTGGCGTAGCTATGTGAGGCGAGGGGGCACAGGGGCAGAGCACCACTGCAAGGGGGAGCCTCCCCCCCCCCCCCCACTAAAATTTGAAAAAACAATGACAAACATAAGGGTACATATTCGTAAAAGATTAAGAACTACAATTAGTTGGACCATGCTGACTCGACTTGGACGAAGGTCTCGGCGAAGGGCGAGGTCCCACTTCCGTCTACATACGTCGCTAAACAAAAAAATTAAGAGCGCCATCCGGATGCGACGACATCAGCCATTACCCATGTCGATTCTACTTTCGGAGAGACGTATGTACAGCAGCCGTCGATTGGGCCAATGGTCACGGCGAAGGCGAGGTCCCAATTCTTATCCAGTGCTACAATGGGTATAAAGAGACCGCCCTCCGGATGCGATGACACCTGATCTTTAACATAATTATATTCACATTTTAGCCAATGTCCTCCATGGTGTTTCTAGTTTCGTAGAGAGACGTAGGCCCTACAGCCGTCCATATGACGGATGGTCACGGCGAAGGCGAGGTTCCAATTCTGACCCGGCACGAGGTCAAAGGTGAATACCCGTAGGATCTTCGCCAGAAGGATTCTCGCCTCGATCTAAGGTACAAAACACAGACAACATTATACAATCATACTGTAATCATGTTTTATTCACTACTTAAAGGGACTTTCTAGTAACATTGTCCAAATCCTCAAAATCAAATTGTAATTCTAGTGGTTTCCTTATACCTTACTGCATTCGTATTAACAATAAAAGCATGGGACAGGTTTCGTTTTTTTTTTTCGAATTTCCCTTTCGTTAACAAAATATTTACGATTGAAGTGCTCAGATGTTAAACCATCCACTGGATAGTCGTAACCGTGTACAAAGTCAGTTAAATGCGTTAGTGAATATCACTTTGCATTTTTGCATTACTCGGCCATAATTTAACGTCCATTTAATTTATGTTCACACAATACCCAGTAGACATTATCACAATATACATTGTATCAACCATTCATCACTTTTTGCACATGTCAACAAAGTTACTAGATCCCTTTAAAGGGAAAATAGATGGACAGGAACTTACCAATGCAAACTGTTGCCCAATACACACTCTCGAACCGGCTGCAAATGGGAAATATGCGTGTGGGGGATGCTTGCTAAAATAGAAATCGCACAAAAAGAATTGTTTATTAAATGACACATTTATTCTTGAATTGGCAACGTCATTTCAATACTTAAAGGGTAATTCCACCCCAGAAACGTGATGTTTGGTATAGAATGAAGTGAATATGAACGATCCTGAGCGAAAGGCTGAGCCCAAACGGTACGAGCAACAGCAAAGTTATGACAGGATGAACTTTGAACTTTGCTCCGATTATGTGTACCGTTCGCAATTGCTATCGATAGTGACGTCACTGCGAGCTGCAATCATTTTGACTAGTTTTACACACAAAAAAAAATCAAATTTTCTTAATAACAAAGCAAATATATCATGAGCTTACACATTCGTAAATAGTTGGCCCATCAATATTCTTCTATGAATTCGTGAAAACAAGCAGAGAGGAATTTATTTAGTAACGAAAGTTAGAAATAAGTGTATTTACATGCACTAAAGGCATGGCGAGTTGCCCGTCAATGATGCTGCATTTGGCGGCAATTTGAAAACGATCGCTCATTACTATACACGATGTTCAAATAGGCAGAACTCCTGTGTTTCTTGTCCGATTTTGATAAACAAAATGTCACCAATTATGCCTTTCATTTGCCTTATTCTGATAGTCAATGACTAAATCAGGCCCGGAATTCCCCTTTAATGTGACATCGTTTTTATGTTAATATGCGATCACAATTACAGCTTTCTTCAGCTTGTTACTGTTTGTGAAACAAAATATACATTCTTTAGCTGAACGCTTATCAGAATTTTAAAAGTCACCACCTTCTTATTAAATATAATAAATGTCTTTATTTCGATCACTGGGATCTCATTATTATGATAAAAAATATAAGTATATCAAGAAAATTGCACTCATAGAAATCGTTAACTTGTTAAAATCGTTTGACAATTTAAATGGCACTTTTTTGATAACCTAATCCCTATATAAATCATTTCATTTTTGTAGGGAGGAAATGTTGTAGAGGAAAACGTGAAAGTATCAATACCTGTTTTGATAAAAGGCAGCGAATTAGGTGTAGCTGGCACAATTATTGTATTTGGGCGTTTGTTATACCTTAGGGTTAGGGATAGGGAAACAAACGCCCCCCCCCCCCCATACAATTGTGCCAGTATACACATAATTAGACCGAAAAATTTGTCTATATATTATGAGGGTTGTTCCACTGGGACTGCGTCTTGTTCCACTATCACCCTCTTCGGGATGGGGGTGGATAGTATGACGTCATATTGTTAAAGGAGAACCCATACAGAGTTGGATTTTACTGACTAACACCTAATGCACTACCTTTTACCAAAAAAGTGATTATATTTTATGTTATTTTTATGTTAACCTCTAAACTTACCAATCGATGAATCTTTCTGGTCGGAAGACTTCGGGATCCTCGAAGTACTGAGACATGCGGCCCATCACGAAAGGACTCAACTGAGCGGAAACGTATGAAAAAATGGTTCCATTTACCAAATGAGATTCAAATTTTCTTTATAATCCTTATGTACCACTAGAACAAGAACGATGTGCATATTGTGTTGAATTCATATGTATTGTATATTTTCACTATTAAACTTGTTTAGCATGCATTGTTTATATTTCAATGAAAGGCTACTCATATCGATTTATAAAACGCATTTTCTCAAACACTATGATTATCATTATATGTATAAGAACAGATTGTATATGTATATGTAATGCTGTACACAATTAGTTTGTTGTACTTATATGAATGATTTGTATTGTAAATTTACGTTGTAAATTTGTTTGAGAGAAAATAAAATACTATTACAAAAAAAAAAAAAAATTTTCAACAAATTGTGTCATGCTCAAATGCGATGTGAACTTTCTTATCTATATCGGTATCAACTTTTGATTAAAAATGAATAAGCGTTAAAGGGGACCGCCAGGCAAAGAATAACATATAACTATATATTTTGGTACCGTTGTGTGATATTAAATAGATGCTCAACACTTTGCAAAGGATTGTGTCATTCATAAACAATACAATTAATAAACACCACTTACGGAACCAACATTACTTCATGGTTCCGTATGCACCAAAGGTCCGAGTTTTTTTTTTCCTCAACTTGTTGGTGGAATGGCCTAGTAAAGATGTTACCTTTCATTTATAAGAATATTATTTATGGTTGGTGGTACCCTTTAAGAAAATGCCTTAAATCAACTTACGGTGACCTGGCTCCCCTTGGGAATGACTAGCCCCGAGCTAGCCGTGACGTCACATCCGGCTACCCGGTTGAGGATGGATGCGGGGGCATACATCCGGAGTGATTCCTTTAACACCTGAATGAAGATTGTGATGATCGCGGAGACAAGTTTTCAATCACAAATATTATAAAAGTTGTTGGGTCTTGTATTTCAATTACTATCATTGCATATATTGTTGAAATCATTACAATCATTATTATCGTCACCATCATCAACAGCATCATTGTAATCATCATCATCATCATCATCATCATCATCATCATCATCATCATCATCATCATCATCGTCTTTGTGAAATATCGTGATCATCATCAACAGCATCATTGCGATCATCATCGTCGTCATCATCATCATCATCGTCATCGTCTTCGTGAATTCCATATGCTAATTCAACGTACGGGCACAATAATCTTGTCACGGGGATGAGGATTTTTGCCCGAATAATTATCCTTCCCGTGTTTCACTTGACAAGCTTTTACAAATATATTTAAACAAAAACGTTCTTTACCATTTTGATGCCAGACAGTATATTTATGTTTATCATGGATTTAGAGCTAACATTACACTATTTTGCCCGGGCATGAGACGGGTCTGACCGAAAATAGTCGAGGTACAAGATTGCCATAAAATAACAATATTTTGCCCGACTATATATTTTGCCCAAATTTGAGGTGATATTTTCCCGACAATTGTCGTTTTCAAAACTCGGGGGGGGGGGGGGGGGCTGACTGCAGGACCTAGCCCCCCCCCCCCCCCCCCCCCCCCACCCACCCCCAACCACGTCGGTTCCCATATTGATTAGTTACATTCTTGATAATAATTATGTGCGTACCAGCATGAGGTAGTCGAGTTTGCTCATGTCCTGAAAACTGACGAACGACTGGCTGCCAAGCTTCTCATCAAGTTCTTCCTGGACCCTGGACAGGAACAAAATAATAAAAGAGAACTTTTGAGGAAGGGGAAGGAAACGTGTGTACGGACATACTTTTGCGATACACAATTTATTATATTTCTATCGTTTCCGTAATGAGTAAGTTGTTAAACTTCGTCGTTCCATACAATATTTGTTTGATTTGTAGGAAAGTCAGTTATGATTTCATCCGTTAGTTGGTTCGTTTGATCTTTCGTTTCTTCCGCTTGTTCATTCAGTTATGCGTTTGATCGTACCTGCATGAGTCCCCCTTTGTTCGTATACATAACATATTATAATTGTTACACTTTACATGGGAAATGATTAATATGTATGCACCTCTATATGTATATTAGAAATACTTGTGTGTATAGTTAACAATTGTTTTTTTTCCCCTTGAAATGTTGATGATGTTTTGTTGTGGTCGAATACATTTAATCACTCTGATGCAAAATTAAGTGTTCAATATATCATAATTCAGCTACAAAATGTATTACCACTCACTTTTTCAAGACATCTGGATTCTTCCCAAGCTGTTCCATCGCAAAGGACATGAGATTGCTGGTTGTTTCTTGACCTGTAAGGCACGTAGAACAAGAGGGTGAGAATTAGCGGTTGACTATTGTAACGTATATTTTGGGGCTAAAGGGGGCTGCAGCCTCCACCCCCCCCCCCCCCCCTGGCATTAGGAAAGATTTTTGTCAGAGTCCGAGGCCTTTGGTTTAGTTGTGCTAGCGGAGAACGGGTGATTTGTTTGAGGCCAGCCAGCACCACTGGCTCCCAATGGCCAGCCCCTCCCCCCCCCCCCCCCCCCGATTTTGTAAAAGTTATTCAATTTCCCCTCGGTTCGGACAGACATAAGCTTAGTTATTTTTGTTGAAGACAGCGAGAAGAATAATCGGACAACCAATCGTAGTCATCTGGAAACAAAATATATTATCATGAACCCATACTATTTACTATGCAATAAGAACTTGGCTGTGTTTGTATTGTTCGAGTTGCCCATTTTATTCACGTCTCGCGAAATTATTATGAATAAATGAATTTTCAAACACCAAATATGACACAACAATAAAATGTATTTCATTTCCATAAAATAATATATATAATTATACTACCGACCTGCCATAAAGAATGTGACGAATTCATCTAGCATTTCCTCCATTCCAAAGTTCTTGTTGCCGGTCAGATCGCCCGACGCCTCCAGGATGTTGGTCAGCATGTCCGTCGGCAATGGGTCACCACGGGCCTTCGCCTCAAGTCGGTCGGCAATGCAGTCGCGACCAACACGTCGCAACAGGTCGCAAGCCGATCGTAGGTCGGTGCGTAGCTTGCGGTCTTTCTTTGTCGTTCCGTACTGCAAAGAAACGATAATAAAATATAAAATCATACATCCCGAAACGGTACGCAATGAACTAATAGTCACGACCAACATATCGCAAAAGGACGCAAGCCGCTCGTAGGTCGGTGGGTAGCTTGCGATCTTTCGTACGTTCCGTAATACGAACAAACAAAATGTAACAAAAGAATAATACATTATGATAAAGAATAATACATTAGATAATACAAAAGAAAAATACATTATGATAAAGACAATCATCGCAACGGTTAAGTCGGTACGGTCGTGATCAATCCCTCGCTACAGTCCCTCGCGGCTTACAGGTCGTAAGCCACTCGTAGATCAGTGAAGCTTGTGATCTTTCTATGGCATTCCACACTATCAACAAACACGTATGTATTATGGTAAGGCCTCAAAATGTAATGTTGGTACAGACGCGGCAATGTCCCTTGCAACAGGTTGCAAAGCCGCTTGTGTATAGGTCCGTGCGTTGGTGACCTAAAATACTTACCTGGGTCAGAAGGCTATACCGATGGCCCAAAACAACGGAACGGGGCACTTCCCAAAATATAGTAACAACATGGTTACGTTCATCGGATAGGGTGTCTTTTTAAATGAAAAACGATACCAAGAACAGATTTGGTTGTGTAGTTTTGTTTTAGGGCGCCGTGAGTGACACCATGTCAGGTTCCCATTTTTGTCATTTTTTACCAAGTGAGTGCCTAATAAATCGCACTTACTGCCCGTCATACCATCGAACAATGAGCAATGCGCGCGCCATTGTTAGTGTGCATTCATCTGTGTGCAGAGAGAATGGGCATAGTTGTTCGACCCTACGACGGGCAGTAAGTGCGATTTATCAGGCACTGACTTGGTAAAAATTGACAAAAATGGGAACCTGACATGGTGCAACACACAGCGCCCTAAAACAAAAACTACTCGACAAAAATTACTGTTCTTGGTATCGTTTTTCATTTGTAAAGACACCCTATCCGATGAACATAATCATTTTGTTACTGTATTTTGGGAAGTGCCCCGTTCCGTTATTTGGGCCACCCTGTATACTAGCCTAATACTTATTTTGAGCTTACCTTTAGCCAGGGGTTTTGGATGCACATCATGATGGTACTGAGACAGGTTAGGATGGCGTCTGGGAACGGACTTTCTGGGTCTTCCAGTACGTTTAGGTCCAGGTTAAAGGTCACCTAATGCAGATGGAAATCATTCACAAAATGAAATTGTAAAAAGATTAATAAATACATTAATGAATATATAAATGAATAAATAATTATTAAACAAACAATCAAACAATTAAATACATACACTAGTATAACGACATAATTTAACAATGAAATAAATGTATTGATAAAATAATACATTAATAAGTACATAATTATATTGACGGTTAAATAAATAGAATGATTGAATGATAATATAAACACAATTCATTGGTTAAGTATTGCATACTGCGTAATAACGATTTAAGAAGGATAGTAATAACAAATAATATAAGTGTAGCAATATGGTGGATCTTTGCGGGATACGGACGGATGTTGGCAATTATCATGATGATGTCAATTATAAATGACTTGAAGACATCCGCCAAACGAGTCCATCAGCGCCTTCCAGTAGATTTTGCATAATTATACCAAGTAATCTAAACTACCTAAAGAACACCAACATGCATCAATACAAATAACTAGTTAAGAGTCAGTTTTATTTGGTAGATCTTCATGGGAAAAGTAATCATGTTGAAGACATCCGCCATACGAACTTCCTAAAGTCCGTCAGCGCATGAACCAAGTTATCTAGACTTAAGAATCTTAAGAACACCAAAAGTATAGTCTAAATCCCCATTTATCATTATGTAATAATACAAATAACTAGTTGAGAGTCAATTTTATTTGGTAGATCTTCACGGCATGCACGGGAAAGGAACCTTGTCAATGTGTAAAAAGTAATGATATTGAAGACCTCCACCATACGACTTTCAGCAGATGCTGCTTGAACCAAGTTATCTAAACTATCTTAAGAACACCAACAGTATAGTCTAAATCCCCATTTATCATTATGTAATAATACAAATAACTAGTTGAGAGTCAATTTTATTTGGTAGATATTCACGGGAAAGGAACCTTGTCAATGTGTAAAAAGTAATGATATTGAAGACATCCACCATACGATTTCAGCAGATGCTGCTTGAACCAAGTTATCTCAACTATCTTAAGAACACCAACAGTATAGTCTAAATCCCCATTTATCATTATGAACCAATACAAATAACTAGTTGAGACTCGATCGTATTTGGTAGATCTTTATGGGAAAGGAACCTTGGCAATGTGTAAAGAGTGATGATGTTGGAGATAGTTGCCATACGAACTCCCTGAAGTCCGTCAGCGCCTTGTATCAGATCATGCTGCTTAACCAAGTTATCTAAACCATCCTTCGAACATCCGAAGCCCAGCCCAAATCTCCATTGATCATTTACCTTGGCAATGATGCCATGGGTAATAATGTTGAAGATATCCGCCATGCGGACCTCCTGAAGTGTGGCAACGCTCTTAAAGAGATGCATCAAGTAGTTTTATACACAATGATCCTAAGAATACTTAAAGCCCAGCCCAAATCTTCATTGATCATTACCTAAACGATACGAGTTGATAAATTAGGTAAGAATAACTTGACTGTTTTTGGTAGATCGTTGTGAGATACGCACCTTTGCAATGATGTCTAGGGTGATGATGTTGAAGATATCTGCCATGGTCTTCCTGAAGACCGACAGCGCTCTTCAAGAGATGCAGCAAGTAGTTTTATACACAATGATCCTAAGAACAATTAAAGCCCAGCCCAAATCTTCATTGATCATTGTGTTACGATACGTAATGATCAATGAGGTAAGAATAACTAGCCTGTTTTTGGTAGATCTTTACCATGTTTACGAGATACGAACCTTTGCAATGATGTCTAGGGTAATGATGTTGAAGATATCCGCCATGCGGACTTCCTGAAGACCGTCAGCGCTCTTCAAGAGGTGCTGTACCAGCTGATCCGCGCTGTCATTGAAGGCGTCTACCATGTTAATTAGATACCTGGAATGATCGTTAAAAATGCAATTATAGTATAACAAATTGTAACGATTGTTGTTTATACGGTAACGGGTAAGGGTAGTGACTACAACTATGCAATGACAACAGCGTGATAACATTTCAAAAACGCAATAAAATTAGATGCTGCGTCAAGTGATCCGCACTGACACTGGGGGCTTTCACTATGATCATTATATACATGAAAATAATGACGATTGAAACGCAACTAAATATTATTGTAATCTTAAAATAATGGAAATGACAATTAGTGTGGTTATGATAATAAGGAATCAATAACAACGGTGCAATAAGACATGTTTTAATTTCTCTAGATTAGATGCTGCACCAAGTGATCGGCACTGTCTTTGGAGGCTTTCACCACGTTCATTAGATACCTAAATTAATTGTCATTAAAATTCAAGTACAATAATACAAATTACGATAATGATAATGATGATATTAAGGAAACAAATTAGAGTAGATAATATAATTTTTAATGATAGCATAATTATTGCATCATCGGGGTCCCCGTAACATAAAGACTTACAATTAATCATAATATCAACTGATTGATTGTACGTTTAATTATAAGAAATGTATATCACAGGGCCCAGCTCGTATCATATATACTATATAGTCCAGGATGGCAAGAAACCTCACATTATCCACTTTACGAAGAGAGGTGCAGTAATGCCTAGGTCACAAATGCACCGGGTGCCGCACGATCTTTTTACCTACGGCGGATTTTCTAAGATTTCGGGAATTTGGGATACGATGTCTGTAGTATCTTGTCTAGCGGTCACATAATTCGCCTGGGCACGTACGACGACTTTGGGAGTTAAAGCAAAAGTTAATCGCACGGCTCCCGTGCTTACAATCTGAGCGCTCATATGGACGCCTTACGTGACTCATACTGACATCGCAATATTATACTCTTACGATATCTTCGACATCTTACGACTACTGTACGATTTGAGTGGCCCAAAGATGAGTCGCAAAATCGTATGATATTCGAAATTGCTACGGTGTTCTTGCTGGGCCCGTGCAGTGCTCTTGCGATGCCCCTGCGATGCTCTCCACGACGTGTCTGCGGGCTTATGGCCAGTAAAAACCGTACGATGAATAATTGTTTTTGTTTAACTCATCGTTATAACCTCCCACGGCGTCGTACGGCGAGGAAAAATGCAACTGCGACCGAAGTATAGCCACGGCACCCGTGCGGCCGCCTTAGGATTCCCGCAAGATTTCCCCTAAACTGCTAAAATTGGCATCGTACGGTCGCCTTATCCCACATCGGAGCATTTGTGACATAGGCATTAGTGGATCTCTCTCGTAAAGTGGGTATGCGGGGTTTCTCGCCATCTGCAATGGCGGGCAAAAGCGGAAATGGGGAAAAGTAGATTCACCAGTATATTCTGGACTAATCATAATTATACTACACCTCCTATTAAATGACGGGTTGAGCATCGCCCTGTGCACCTTCCACCGGTCAAAGTTATCCTCTGTGATGAGCCCTTTGCCCATCAACCGAATTCCCAGAGGTTTGCCCATGATGCCGTAGGGGCTGTACGGCTTGAGGTGGACGCTCGTCTTCGTTAGCATTTCCTATTTTTTAAAGTGTGGAAAATAGACAAATGTTAATAGAGTTCAGACCGTCGAAAATAATTTGATCTATAATTCATTCAGATGAATACCATTGGTCCTTTATCTGACAACAGCATTCACAGAGGCTTGCACATGATGCCGTAGGGGCTGTACGGCTTGAGGTGGATGCTCGTCTTCATTAGCATCTCCTACTCGTTAGAAATTGTTTAGAAAAAAAAAAGAACACAATTTGATTAGATAAAAACAAAATTAACTCTGTAACTATGGTAACTGCATCGCTATTATTAACATGAGACAGTTTTAGGTGCGTCTATTGTCTAGAAGCCGAATTCCCAGCGGCTTGCCCATGATACCGTAGGGTCTGTACGGCTTGAGGTGGACACTCGTCTTCGTTAGCATTTCCTAATGGAAAACGTAACTTAAAGTAAGATAATTTTCAACCCAGCAGTTATGACATTATTGCCATCGATTAAGAAATTGTGGTCTTTTGACCGAAAACCCAGCGGTTTGCCCATGATACCATATTGGGATGTATATTGGATTGAGACAGAAACTCGTCTTCGTCAGCATCTCCTATTATCAAGAAAGTGGGGGAAAATCAGCGAAGACCATCTAAGCAAATGCAAACCCTTTTTTTAATGATATCCAACGATTCAGATAGTTTGTTTATTTAATTTGACTGTACCATTTTAGTTGAATAATCGGTCTAGTGTTCTTTAGCGTTACATCGAGGGAAACGTTTGTAAAATGTTAGCCGGTAGTTTTGATTTGGGGATTCATTTTTTAGTTGTAATCCAATCAAAAAGCTTCCGGGGGCTCCGCCCTCTGGACCCCACCAAAGTGAGCCCCCCCCCCCCCCCCCTTAAAGAATTCCCGGCTACGCCACTGAACATTCTACATTTACCTTCACTACATCTGGATCCAGTGCTACGATGATGTAACGATGGAGAAAGGAGTACTTGAAGACGGGGCCGTATTCACGTTGCCTGTATATAGAGTTAGATAATAGAGCTCAGTTCCAAAAGGCGCTAAACCCATCTTCCATACAAATTGAGTTAACGATATATCTACATTTATATGATACGTAGCTATCTAGGAATCCACATTTTACGACAAATTACTCACTCAAAATACAAAAATAGAAAGTTCAATTTTCATATTCCCATACGCACGTGTACAAATATGGGCAAGAAACCTGTTTTCCTCGAAAGTTGAATAAGTGGATATAGCGCCTTTTGGAAGAAAGCTATTATGAAGAGCAAAAGGCGCTAAATCCACCTTTTCAACTTTGATGTAAGGCAAGTTTCTTTATTAACCTTGTACACATGCCTCGGGGAATATGAAAATCGAACGTTCCATATTTTGATTTTGATTTTGATTACGTAGTTTGCCATACAATTTTGATTCTAGATAAGATACGGAGCTTATTAATGTCCTGATATCGCTGACTCAATTTTTATGGAAAGTGAATTTAGCGCCTTTTGGAACTAATCTCTTTATATATTATAGTTATGAGGAAAGGAAGTATGTATAATATGACAGATATTCCTTCAATTTATATAAATATTATGGTAGTATTATAGAATGACCGCAAAATCTGTGGCTCATTTCATGATTTTCTCTTGAGACAAAGCCTATCATGATAAAGACAACTTCGAAAAAAAAATTATTCGCGAGGGTTTGCTTGTATATTGTGACTGTACGTTAATTAATTGCCTCCTATTACTAGCTCATATTCTGTTTAAACACCAGTAAACGTATGCAGGTACAACAATAAACACGTATATAATAATTTACATGTTTGCCCACGTATGATTCTCGCGTACAAACCTGCTCAAATATTCATTGATGAAATCACAAAAATATAATATATATCTGATATATTAGTATTGATAAGCAAAATAATGATTATGTGATACACAGCTCCTCGGCGAAATTTGCGCCTCTGGACATAATTATCATGGTTCAGTAGCCCATTTCATAAAACTGTTGCAATTGTTGTAAGTGTCCAATTATGGTAACTACCATGGCAACAGCTGTAATGCTCGATGCTGATTGGCTGTTGACCTAATAGTTACAATAATTGGACACTTACACCAATTGCAAGTGTTTTTTTTTTAAATGGGCTACATTGGTCCTATATATAGTTTCAATGTGCTCCTTACAGCAGACAATAATTGGAAAATATGAATTATCTATCATTACAAAAAACAGTATTTTGTGCTAAAATTGTGACGGTGGTATAACTCTTCATATATCTAAAGGGAAGTTGAACGGTTTTGGGGCCTATAATTTTAGAATACTCCTTATATCAGTCAATAATTGTAATTTACGAATCACACATCATTACAAATACAATATGTTTCGTGTTAATTGTGATGGTGGTCGGAAAGGACATTAACGGTTTTTATTACCAACAAAACATTCAAACATGTTCTTACCATTTGACTAATAAATCAAGCTTGCTGTTCCCCTCTTTGAGAAAGTCCCGAACTTCTCGGTAGCATCCGTATACGATACTGTTAAAAAGTAGTGATTTATACAAACATCAATATTTTTCAGTTTCTAGAAACATAAGATAAGTAATAGATATAAATTATTGAATAAAGCTTCAGACATTAATTAAATAGGATAAAACATGTGCCTCGGCCGATGGTAATGAGCATTATAATTATACAGCAACATGTAAAACAAAAGGGACAACCATTAGTATAACTTCTGAATCCATATAACAAATATATACTCGTCATTTATTTCATTTCCATATTTCCCCATATTTTGTTTTGAACTTTAAAAGTACATAACAAAGTAGGGGGAAATGCGGAAGCAAAAATAGATTGAAACTGAATTCCTTGTTTTGTATTGCTCATGTATTTTTTAAGATAACTATATTTTAAAATTAATTTGTCTACCATGTTATATCTTTTATAGGATGGAATCATATTATCGTCAGCGATATGGAAAAGGGAATTCAATTATTGGCCAATATATTTGAATCAAATCAAATCAAATCAAAATCGTCTTTAAATCATAACTCAACTCCTACCTGTTGAAATATAATACTTGTTTAAAAATTGCCAAAGAAAATAACTGCTTGTTCAAGCAATATTAATTACCGTACAACTACATGTCAAACCTGTCTTAGCGTCCACCTGCATAGTGGCCACAACCAATGTCCCCCTGCAGATGTAAACAATGTTATGGAACCTGTATTAGAGGTCACCTGTATACAATGGTCACTTTTTTGTTTCCCTTAGGTGGTCACTATAATTATACAGGTTTGACTGTAGATGCATATATACCTGGTTCGTTTTGGGCCGGGTAGATGCTGCAGCTTCCTCTTCTGAATCTCCACGTAAGAAAGGAATGCGCCGAAGAGGACCGTCGACGAGACGACCACGACTGCGACCACGAATGACAGAATCATGGTCACGTGCCAGTCAGGTGATGAGCCTGAGGGCATCGCAGCCGACGATGAGTCTACCATGATGATGTGATGCGACGTAACCCTTTGAGTGGGCAACTCGTCAACAATTTATTGAAGATAATTATGTTAAAGTGTAATATATAATATATATTGTATAATATCATATCAATATTGCATAGAGCATATAATTATTATGGTATTTTGTCATGCCGTGGGCACGCCTCGCTCGGAAGAGAAACCGTATACTCTATTGTAGGCTACCTACACAAATAGTATAGAGGTTTACCAGCTGATATGTGCAACACTGCAATTAATGAATCAGCACATTTTCCCTCGTGTTTCGATCGGTAGCATACAATCTATCCAAATAAAATCATCTTACAAAAGACTCCGAAGTAATGCGCTGCGGGACGGCCAACTTCCAAGCTTCTAAAAGTCATCACATCTGGACCGACGTCAAATGCGAAAAATCACGGCGTGAATACAACTCGGATTGAAAATTTAAATTATCCATGAGCCGTAAGACGTAGAATATAGGGAATGTATGTCCAATTGAGCGCATTGAAGCTATATGTCCGTGTATTAAGTATATTTCGTTCTAATGCACGCAACACACGTCTTTTTTTCCTCTTCCTTTTCGTGAGTAAACATACGAGATGTTTTCCGCATGAATGGAAGTGTCTCGGCAAGCAAACCATACAATAGGTTACACAATCTCAACGTGCGTCCACATCAATGCCGAGAGTTTGTATACATTCTGGTTTAACTTTATAGTGGAATCTAAAGTAACTATGTTGCCATTGCCATAATTTTGTGCAAAAACTGACACAGGGTTGACATTAATGGGTATTAATACTGTACAATCATAGTCCGATATGTCCAGTGAGTGATGTGTGAAAGTTGTATGAAAAATTGATATAATTTGGCCAAGGAATACGAAATAATACATAGCGTCACCTGCTGACTCATTGTCATAATTGTTTAGACAATGTAATAATTTTATCACCGGGATTGGTTTCTCGAATTAAATCGTTAATGTCTATCCCAAAAAATAAAATAATAAGAGCAAAAGTAAAAAACCCAAGTCGGTTGGAATTCATGATTCTACTATTATACTTTATAGTTCAGTAAATAAAAACAACCAGGCCTGAAAGAACCGTTAGAGAGGTCGATTCGGGCAAAATTACTAGAGCCCTTTAAAGTATATAATATCTGCTAAGCGATGCAGCATTACTTTGCAAAGTTCGCAGCATATGTATCATACAGGAGGTACTTATAATGTGAAATGTAACTTGTATACTCAAACCCAGATACAACTATAATGAATGATGAAGATTGTCTAACATAATTACTATAGTTTGTGTCCTTATGGGTCATGTGTGGAAAACAGGAATATTTTTACTCAACAATGCACTGCTGTCCCTGCTGTACGTATATAGGCAACACAAACTAAGAATAAGTATATTGTGGTAAAGTCTTTGAAAGGAGGGGCCACAAATGAGAATCCATTGTACACTGGTGGTGTCTACAAATATGGTTAGGCAAATAATACATGGTGTGAACCAGAGCCGTAATATACGGCTCTGATGTGAACGTACCAATGAGAACCACACGACCTATAATGGAAAATGACGCAATGCTAGATTAAAGGGATCAAGCAACTTTGTTGACATGAGCAAAAAGTGATGAATTGTTGATACAATATGTATCGTTAATATCTGATATAATGTCTACTGGGTATTGTGTGAACATTTCATGTTAAATGGTCGTTATATGGCCGGGTAATGAGCAAATATGCAAAGTGATATTCACTCACTCAATGGCACTGACTTTGTGCACGGGTTTCACTATCCAGTGGATAGTTTAACATCTGGTCACTTCAATTGTAAATATCTCTATATCGAAAGGGACATTCGAAAAATGTCCCACGATGTATGAGGGAACCGCTAGATTTGGACAATGTTACTAGATCCCTTTAAAGGGATCCAGTGACAATCTCGCCGAACTATATAAAGCGATGGTCAAGTTTTTTTCCCCCACAAAGCAGAATCCATTGGACTCTTGGGCTTGGTTGGGCTAACAGTGACATGGTGTGGACCCACTCTTTAGACCCATGTCTATATACGGCTCTGATGAGAGAGAACCTGTATATGTTTGCATGTATTATTGTACATGACGCAATGCTCTCTTTAAAGGGATCTACTTTATAACTGTGTCACTATTTCACAGTGTTCCAAATATGAATGCATCTAAGTCGTCTGTGAATGCTTATCTATTGGACAACTTATAGCCTACATTGTTGTTTGTTTTATTAAAAGGAAAAACATAGTGATCATCTTATTTTGTATCATTTCTGTGTACTTTAGTAAAGGCCGCTCTTCATCTTATTAGCTGATACCAAGGTCCCGTTTCATAAAACTTTTCCAATTGTTATAAGTGTCAAATTATTTTACTGAACTATTTGAAAGCAACGGCTATAATCATCAATACTGATTGGCTGTTTTCATAGCCAGTTACGATAATTGGACACAGTTTCAACAATTGCAAATGTTTAAATAAAAACGAGGCCCAGATCAGGCCCTGAATTTGTCATAAAAAATACAACAAACAAAAATCTGGTTAATTTCTGTATAATATAATTAGGTTTACTTGGTGATGTGTGAATGTTTCATGATTTATTAACGTCATTATATTATAGTTACTCTATGATATTAACAAGTCATTAATGAGTGCTACTCACTTGCTGATTCATTGCCATATAGGTTCCTCCCAAATTGAAATAAAAACAAATCCTCTTTATATTTCCAAATTCATAAATTCATACGCTCATAAAAAATATCTCAATAACGAGGTTTAAATTTGAAAAGGGGTTTAAATTGTTTAACACTAATTGTTTTAATATGAACAATAGGAAAACATCGTAGTATGTATATGAAACTATAGACAGAGTGCACTCACGGAGTGCATACATCCGCCAACGCTCGAACACACTAACACACTAACAGACGAACAAATGGGACCGAAAACATACCCTCAGTGGCGGATCTACGGGGGGGGGGGGGGGGGTTAGGGGGTTTAACCCCCCCCCCCCCCCCTTGGGCTGCCAAGTGAAAATGTGATGTGCATAGAAAAACGCCATCATGTATAACTGTGTATTAAACTGTTACTTGATTTAAAAAGACGTTATCATGCACTGCTTTTTATGGTCTCCATTGTGTTAGTAGATGCCAGGAAAACATCACTTACGGGGGTTCAAAATAGCCAAAAAATAATCGCCTCGCTGCTACGCGGCTCGGACTTCGCGGCTCGTGGACGATGCTCAGCATCGTCATTGGGTCAAACCCCCCCCCCCCCCCCCCCTTAGCAAAAAGCTAGATCCGCCCCTGACCCTCCTTGGCGGAGGTAACTATGAAAGAACTACCGGAGTTTCGAGTGAGTTCGGTCGATTCAGGCAAAGTTGGCCATTTGTTTTGAACTGGGCCAGTAAGCGTTACACTGAGGGGTTTTCAAGAGATCATGACAAATTTTATTAAAGTCAAAATATTGTTATTAATTTACATCCAAGACCCATGAAGGTATACATTTTTGGAAAGGATATGGTACCAGGATTCCATTTGTGCTGTTTTAAAAACAACTGTACAGGGTGTGTCAAAAAAATGGACTAAGATATGACGAAAATGAGACAAAAAAGTACCATTAAAAAATCGCCACTGGAGAAAAATCTTATCCACCTAGTGAAATGTTTTATGCATAATTCAATTAACCGTGATTGCACCTTTCGTTTGGTATATAATTTGCTATGTTTCATATAGGATAATGTAATTTTGTGCAATCATATTTTTGTACAATATTTAGGTATGCACAATACAAGAGATCATGACAAAATGTACTCCAAGTCAAAGTATCTTTATCCAAATGCATGAAAACATTATTAGAAAGGATATTGGATGAGGAATCTACTAATATGATGTCAATTTAAAACAACACTATAAGGTGTGTCAACAAATATATGTCAAAATATAACGATAAGCGAGAAAAGGTTAGATTTTTATAATGTGTATGTATGTTTTAATATCCTTAATTACAACTTCATACTAGTTTATTATGTGCTTATTCAGATTGTATATGTGGTCAAGTGATGATGCAATGAACTTGTCACTTCTGGTAAACTGTTTCTGGGAAATGCCTTTCAGTTCTATGCTCCCCTCATCTTATGCTCATTGCTCTCTACATGGCTTTCTATTATGCTCTCAAATGTATGCTCCCCTCCTCCTCCACCATGCAAAATCGCATAGCCATAGCCAATCATTTAATCTTGTTTTTTTTTGTAGGATAAATCTTTCAAATTGAATCTCAATGGGATTTTTAAGTGGGCACTTGACCTAATTAATTGCATGACCAACTCACAAAAGGCAAAAGAAGTATTTTGTGTGATTCTACATGCACATGAATACACGAGTCATGCTATTATGCTCCCAAATCTATGCTCCCCTCATCTTATGCTGATTGCTTTCTACATAGCTTTCTATTATGTTCTCAAATTTATGCTCCCCTCATCATGCTCCCCTCCACCTCCACCGTGCACAATGGGGTGGTAAGGAATTCAAATTTACATAACAATGACAGATTTAAATTCCTTTTTCTGAATTTAAATCTGTAGTCACCTATATAGTCTTTACTTTGACCCCAAATAAATCAATGTAGCCTTTGTTTTAAAGGGACTTAGTAACATTGTCCAAATCCTCAAAATAAAATTGTCATTCTAGCGGTTCCTTTATACCTTGTTGTATTCGTATTAACAATAAAATCATGGGACAGCTTTCGGTTTTACAAATTTCCCTTTCATTACAAAGATATGTATGATTGAAGTATTTAGATAAGAAAATCTCCGGGCGAGATTTTCATCCCTGTACAAAGTGAATGCAGTGAGTTGGTGAATATCACCCAATATCACTTTGCATTTTCGCTCATTACTTGGCCATACATTGTCCATTTGACCTGAAATTTTCACACAATACCCTGAGGACATATGAGATAACAACAGTATACATTGCATCAACCATTCATCAGTTTTTGCACATCTCAACAAAGTTACTAGATCCCTTTAAAAGTTTGGCGCTCATTTTAAGTACCATGCATGTCTATGTACCAAACCACCTATTTACCGGCCCAGTTCAAAACACATGGCCAGTTACCATATCCCTTTAAAGGTGAACCTCTAAAGTGTCAGATATTGCCCCAAATTACATTTGAGACTTCAATCCTATACCCAAATCATTGTAGGATATGTCCGAATGATGTGTGAAAGTTTCATTGAAAAAAACCCACTGCTTTCCTGGTTTAAAAAGCGAAAATTTGCGTCAGCTTTTACAACGAATTACTGTATAACGTGTATGAGGTTTATGACCGTTCATTAACGCTCTTGAGCTGAATGATTATCAATGATAGATATCTAACCCTATTTTATTCTTCTCTTACCATAAGCCAAACAACACGGTGGAATATAAATGTGGAAGCGGGGTGGAAGCTCCAAGTAATTTTCGTGTAGTTAGACACTTTACTGGTTATATGGCTATTATTTGCCCAGTCTCACCTAGTATCCTTTGTGTTCCTCACAGTGGTCTCTGTGTGCACACCGACTTGAAGAATGGGATAAACCGCTTGTATAAATACGGCGTGTTTGTAAAAGAGGTAATGCTTGAGCGGCAAAGCTAGCAAGACCATAGTACGTAAATTATTACTATGGGCCTACTCTATTCAATCTACGATGGACCTTCTTTATTCAGACAGAACTAAAACCATGGACCTATTGTAAAACCACAGGTAGGAGACACTAGTTATGGACTAGGAAGTACATCATTTATGTACAAAACTAACGAGACATACCTTATTGGGGTGGGGTATCTATTTTAGGGACTTGGGGGGGGGGGGGCATCAAAAATACATAAACATTTGCATGTGACTGACAAAAAGTACTGAGGGCTATGTTTATATCATCATCTGTATCCCTATCAATTACCATCAAAATCACCATCACCACCACAATCAGTCCCACTACCACCAACAACAACACATCAACAACACCACCACCACCACCACTTATTATCGTCACAATCACAATAATCATGATCAATCACCATCATCATCAATCACCACCACAATCAGTCCCACCACCACCACCACCACCACCACTTATTATCGTCACCATCACAATAATCATCAATCACCATCATCATCAATCACCACCACAAATCAGTCCCACCACCACCAACAACACATCAACAACACCACCACTTATTATCATCACCATCACAATAATCATCATCAATCACCACCACAATTAGTCCCACCACCACCACCAACAACACATCAACACCACCACCACCACCACCACTTATTATCGTCACCATCACAATAATCATCATCAATCACCACCACAATTAGTCCCACCACCACCAACAACACATCAACACCACCACCACCACCACCACTTATTATCGTCACCATCACAATAATCATCATCAATCACCACCACAATCAGTTCCACCACCAACAACACTACCACTACATGTAGATTAGATAATGAACATGATATCCATATCGATGATAAGTAATACAATGTACAGTCAAATATTTTAAGGGCTTTTCTGCTTTTATTTTACAAAACCATCTGTTCTCTCTGATACAGTCGCAAGATTCAAATGTACATATTTACATACCATACATGTTTACATACATAATGACATAGCTCACCTTTATAATATTCAATAGGCTTGTCACATTTTAATAAGTTTTCTTACATATTTATTTAATCCTTATACTTTCAGCCTTTAACAAACCAAAAAGGGATATAGACATACATAATTGTGGCTTACTTTACTGGTCGTGTAGCTATGCACTATAACTTTGAACCAGCTGCTACACAAAAATACATATATGGTATTCGACAAAAATGTGAATACTTTGGTGAAATAGATGTAATGGGTGGAATTCACAAAGGAGGTTTGTACAAACCATGGTTTGACGATGGTCTACATCTATGGAATGCTGCTCATATACAAGTAAATTGTACATCCACATTGTTAACAAGTAAGGAGATTACATTCCTTCTCCATCAGTTTACAAATGGCATTCCATAGATGTAAACCATCGTCAAACCATGGTTTGTACAAACCTCCTACAAACAGCGAAAAAAATACACGGGGGCGGCGGGCGAATTCGCCCCCGAAATGCCCAAATTCGCCCCCGAAAAAAAAAAATTCGCCCCCGAAAAAAAAAAAAAAAAAAAAAAAAAAAAAAAAAAAAAAAAAAAAAAAAAAAAAATCTTTTTTTTTTTTTTTTTTTTTTTTGATTTTTGGGATTTTTCTGTTTGGATTGTGATCAAATGCTTATAAAATGATCACTTACAGCATTATAGCTTATTAGTAGCTCCTGAAATTCGAAAAAGAGCCCGGAAATTTGTAGCCCCCGAAAGTTGGAAAAGTAGCCCCCGAAAATGGAGCCCCCGAAATAAAAATATTAATTTTTTCACTGCCTACAAACCTCCTTTGTGAATTCCACCCAATGTCTCAGAATACAGAGAGATATATGATATTCAACAAGGTGCTGCATATTATGCTCAATTAAATTCTACATTACCATTGAACATTCCAATTTTGACTTACATATTAATGTTCCTAAATATTGTTTAAAAATAGAAAATTCGAGAAATTAAAAATAGAGAATTGAAAATAAAATGCCCACACAACACACATGTAAGAGCCTCTTTGCTTATTATGCAATGAATGTTAAAAATTACAAATTTCAATCTATATTTTCCAACCCAACTGTCATTTGCGTACAGGAGTAAATCAACCACAAACTATACATTTGTAAAGAACTAAATAATGCTTCTGGCTACTTAGTTGGCAGAGGCGTAATAATAATAATTCCTCGTACTATAGACCATATATGTCAAGATTTACATACACGTTTATTCAAGTCACACTGATTTGCAGCAACAATTAATGCAGCTACTTGATAGGTAATTTGTAATTTCTTCACTCATAATTGAATACTATAACTAGATACAACATGAGGCACATAAACCCATCACACATTATCTACTTCCCATACACAAGTGCTGTGCTTCAAAAGCCGACTTGATGTTGCTTCAAATGTTTGTGTGCAATTTAACAAGAAAAATCAAAGAATACTAATTTTGTTTTATTTCAAACGTGCACATATCCGTCAGCGGAGACTTATGGCACACACTTATCATTACTTATCACCACTGATCATCCGGGCACGTTTCAAACCCGCACAATTACATGTATCTTGCGCAGCATTTTCATACACTTTCATACATGTACATTACAATTTATAGTGCAGCAACAATGATCATCTTGGGGGGTTTTCTGGGAAGTGCCACCACTCAAGGGTCTTTGTGGCTCAATGGTTGGTCAGTCTAGCAATCCAGAGGGTCTCTGGTTATTCAATTCCCTGCAAAGCCCATTTTACTTTGCTCCTTTTAATTTACAGTGGGGCTCAACTTTTGTTAACAATATCCCCTGTTGCAATATTTCTATATAATCATAAATTATTATTACTAGATAAAAAGAATGTCATATCATTCCATAAGATAAAAACATTTGAATATAAGTGAGAACAGCCTCTTGACTTCAGCACTTCAAAATGGGAATGTTTCTTTGGCAATAACTTCTCGGTTAATAACGCAAATGAAAAGTGTTCACATGTCATAAATATAGAACGACAAATCCTGTTTTAAATCTATAAATAAAAGAAGACTGGTGACTGGCAAATACTGAAAACTGATAATGAATAGCTATATTTAACTAAATAACAGCCTGCAAAATAGCTTCTCAGTTAATAAATTGTAAAGTTCCACACACTTGTCATAAATAAAGAACAAGATATCCTGTTAATAAATAAATGAAGACTTGCAAATACTAAAAACTTATTCATGAATGGCTCGATTTGACTTGAGAACAGCCTACAAAATATTTAACTGACTGTCATAAATACAGGGTAAATCTGTTCAAAAAACAAAACAAACGTGGCTAGAGGAGTTTCAAATAAATAAGATCGAATGTATATCTCAACTTGCTTGAGTTGAGTTATTTACAACTAAAGAAGACTGCATCATCAGCTCATCATAAATACAATGCAACCCATCTTCAAAAAGTAGGAAACAACTAGATGGATCTTCGATTGCGCGCAATCGAAAATTATGCCTCCGCTATCACGCGATTTTAATATCAAGCCCAAATTAACATGCACTGATTTAATTTTTTAAAATATTTTTCATATATTTTGAGACCTGTGACCTTGACCATATGACCCCAATCTTTGATGGCTCCATACAAAACAGTCAGGTTCCAAGTTTGATTGAAATCTGACATTTAGTTCTTGAGATTTTGGCATTACAAGCTTTTTTGCATGCATGTATAATGAGTCCCGTGACCTTGACCTCAACCTCATCAACCCAACATTTTATGGCTACGTTGACTCTTTATGATACATTCAGGTACCGAGTTTGATTGAAATCTAACATTCAGTTCTTGAAATTTTGCCATTAAAAGCCATTTTTGCATACATATTGAGTCCTGTGACCTTGACCTTTTGACCTCATGACCCCCCAAATCTACTCAGATCAGTGGCACCCCAATATGTACACTCATACCAAGTTTGAAATTGATCCGTCAACCGGTTCTTGAGATATCGCAAGAACGAGGCATTTTTGCACATACATTGAGCCCTGTGACCTTGACCTTTGACCTCATGAACCCCAAAATCTGATCAGATCATTGCCACCCCAAGATCTACACTAACACCAAGTTTGAATTTGATCCATCAACCAGTTCTTGAGATATCGCGAGAACGAGGCATTTTTGCATATATATTGAGTCCTGTGACCTTGACCTTTGACCTCATGACCCCTAAAATCTAATCAGATCATTGTCACCCCAATATGTACACTCATACCAAGTTTGAAATTGATCCGTCAATTGGTTCTTGAGATATCGCGAGAACGAGGCATTTTTGCATATATATTGAGTCCTGTGACCTTGACCTTTGACCTCATGACCCCTAAAATCTAATCAGATCATTGTCAACCCAATATGTACACTCATACCAAGTTTGAAATTGATCCGTCAACTGGTTCTTGAGATATCGCGAGAACGAAAACGGGACGTACGTACGGACGGACGGACGGACGGACGTACGTACGGACGTACGTACGGACGGACGGACGGACGGACAACCCGAAAACATAATGCCTCCGGCCACTTCGTTGGCGGAGGCATAAAAAAACTATGCAAAGAAAACTGCAAAAGAAATCATTAAATGAATCTGTATCTACCAGCTGCAGAGAATGATGCAGCCAACAAAAAATAAGTCGAAAACAAAACTTAATTCTGTGCATTTTGATTTGACTTGTTTGCAATATGCAAAATTGTTGATACATTTCATGGTTTAACCAAAGTAAATCTTGTTGAAAAAAACAGGAATACTACGATCCAATCGTGGATGGATGAAATATCAATCAATAATCAATTTAAAATGAATTAAGTTTGGCTAGTTGTTTGTGTCTACTTCTTGACTAGCTTGCAGATGGTATTGTGTCTATCATAAACTCCATCCAGTGTAGAGGGGCAAAAGATAGATAATAAATCATCAATTTAAAATGAATTCAGTTTTGTTTTATAGTTGCTAGTGTAAAAATTCTTGACTAGTTAGCAGTCCCCTAAATTCAATCCAATCGTGGATGGATAAAATATAAATCAATAATCAATTTGAAATGAATGAAGTTTCGCTAGTTGCTTGCGTCTTCTTCTGTGACTAGCTTGCAGAGGGCACCGTGTCGGAGAACTCCATCCAGTTGTGGATCCTATTTTCGACGTGGCTCTTTCGGGTCATCGCTATGCCGACACCACCGCTCAGGATATCGAATACTCCACCTGCCGGAGAGAGAAACGAGAAAGGAGAGACAAATTATATCAATAATGAATTTATTTTCAACTGAACAGATTTTCATCTGAACAGATTTTCATAAGTGTGGTAAAATAAAATTGTCTTCGTTGGCAACTTGTCATGCTCCCTTGCATTACAGAAGGACTCCTATTTTAATGTTTTCTGCAATATTTTGGGGTTATTTTGTAGTTGTTTTGAGGGTGGGGGAGGCTCTTTTGGGTATTTCAAGACCTAAATTATTTTGCATTGGGCTGGGAGAGAATTTTAGGAGGCCCTTTAATAATTCATGATCTTTTGGGGCATAAGTTGCGAGACAAAATTGATCAGCATTGAACTCTCAGAAGAATTTAGTAGGGTATTCAAATAATTTTCAGGGGCTTTTTGGGGGTAAGAACACTTTTCATAGCTCTTCTCAATTGTTCTGGTTACTTGTTCACCAAGTACTTACCCGTGTGGATGAATAGAATCTTCTTCCCCTTGAACATGGTCGGTTCTTCTCGCATCAGTTTAATCAGATGGTATGTGGCCTTGCCAGAGTAAACTGGGTCCACTAGAATACCCGTGGTCGATGCAACTTCCTCGATGCAATCTGCCAACAAAGTCAGGAAGGAAAAATCAATAATCATCAATAATGCTAAAATATCATTGCAAATAACAACGACCAAGTCTTAAATAAAAACAAACATGGATGAATAATTATTCAATACAACAGCTTCACTGGGATATATACAAACATTATATCTTTCTTTAGGAATTTAAAAACAACATCTTTTGATGTTAACCATTCATGTCACTCAAATCTCTGGTTACTGATTTTCTCTGCAGGGGAACACTTTTGGTGGCCACTATAGGCAGGTTGGCTGCTATAGACAGGTGGCCACTAAGACAGGTTTGACTGTACTATTAAATTCATTTTATTAATGTACATGTGAGTAGTGCTCACCGATTTCCTCCTTTGGAGTTGATGCCGTAACCAAGTCCAACTTCTATTCTACTTATTTATACAGGTATTCATATGCTTTGTATGATATATGCAACCATTTATTTGTAGTCATTTCTTTTGACATTTTGACAGATATGGTGATCATTGCTCACTGATTTCCTCCTTTGGAGATGAGAAGCAGTAGCCAAGTTCAAATCATATTCTACTTTATATTTATACAGGTATTCATATGCTTTTTATGATATGCAACCATTTATTTGTAGTCGTTTCTTTTGACATTTGGAGATATGGTGGTCATTGCTCACCGATTTCCTCCTCAGAGCTGATGCTGTAACCAAGTCCAACTCCTATTCTACTTATTTATACAGGTATTCATATGCTTTGTATGATATGCAACCATTTATTTGTAGTTGTTTCTTTTGACATTTTGACAGATATGGTGGTCGTTGCTCACCGATTTCCTCCTCCGAGTTGATGCCGTAGCCGAGCCCCACCACCTCCTCCCTGATGTTCATGATCTCCCTTGCCTTGACGCCCGATGCTCCATCCTCGGACTGCATCCCCAGGGCCACCAGAATCTTGTCTGCCTCGTCGTAGAAGAACTGGCTGTCCATGCACGCCGGCATGCCGTGGACCCTGCAATGTGAAAAAGGAAAAAGCTAGAAATTATATTTTTTTTCGCCTTGTGGCCCAAGTCAGGCAAGTAAAAACAAGATCTATCAAGGTCTACAGTGGCCCAAACACCTGAATTCCATTATATTCAGTTGCCCATTTAGGCCAGTGGAATTAACCATGAGTGTAATTAGGTGGCCCAAAGCTAATTATTACTGGCCCTGGGCCAGCAGGCCGGGCCTGTGCTGATTTCAAGAATTGGAAAATGTACTCATTGTTTTAGTGTAAAGTGGTCTCTGTTATTGATTAAAAATTTTGCATAAGTCTTATAAAAAATAAATGGATTACTTAATACAGAAATGTTGCTAAAGAACTAGAAGGCATACATACTTGAGCTTGCTGCCTGTGAGGTAGTTACTGATGGCAAGACCAGCTACAGAACCACAGCTCCCCGCCGCAATCACGATATCTGTGAATCTCTCCATTAGGCCCTAAAAATAATACAAGAGTAGAAAAACATGTATGAACTCATCATACAAAAGTAGAAAAAACTGAAGGGTGTTAAAGATATACTTGGGTACTGGTCCTTAGCCTACCCAGAACTACAGATCCGATTCATTCCTGTATCCATGGCTCAACGCCAGCACTTGTCACCTGCCCGGGGCAAGTAAAAATTGGTGTCGGGCAAGTGAAATGTCATAAATTGTTTGGTTTGCTTGCCCGATTTACGAATCTGAACCACCCTTCAAGCCAAAATGACCAACCCTGATTAAATCAAACAGAAATTAACACTATGTTTACCTGGCCCATGAGCTCCCTGAAGCAGTTCATATAGCCCCAGACTCCGACCACGTTGGTCCCCCCGAATGGGATTGCGTACGGTTTCTTGCCAGTCTGCTTCCTGAGGAGAAGAACAAATATGGAAACAAGTTCAGAGTTACTGAGAGATTGGCAAAGGTAATTCATAATGCTGCTTCCTAAAGAGTGGAAAAAAATGTTGAGAACAAGTTCTGAAATATTGAGAGATTGGCAAAGGTAATTCATAATGCCGCTTTCTAAAGAGTGGAACAAATTTTGAGAACAAGTTCTGAGTTATTGAGAGATTGGCAAAGGTAATTCATAATGCCGCTTTCTAAAGAGTGGAACAAAATTTTGAGAACAAGTTCTGAGTTATTGAGAGATTGGCAAAGGTACATCATAATGCTGCTTCCTGAAGAGAAGAAAATATATAACAATACAAATTGTCACCGCTTTATCTGGTATACCCATTAAAGGGGTAAAAATAAACCTTCCAAAACCCTACCCAACTAGCCTGAAACTACATAGAAAAGACAAACAACTAGGATAGTAGGATACTACTACTTACAAGATGTGTTCCTGTAGCTGTTCCATGCGTGGATAGACGGCGGTCTGTAGAGGGCAGTCTTTTGGCATCAGATAGAAGTTGCATCCAACCAATCTGTCCAACAAAGCGTTGCCAGTGAATGGAAGATCCTGAAAGGAATAGGACGAGCAATAAGTACACTGACAATCAGGGTGGACTTGTATAATTATACCTAAATTCTCTTTGATTTGCCTTTGCTCATGATGTAATAAATTCATTTTTAGGACTTTTGGTACATGTAGTTAGTTTCGGTGAATTAAAGTGAGCAAAATGATGCAGCTTTCCTCACAATTTCCTAATTCATATCCTCTGGGATTGTGTCATGAAGCTACTGACCAAAACTGGAACGAGCATCAACTAGATGGATCTTCGACTGCGCGCAGTCGAAAATTATGCCTCCGCTATGACGCGATTTTTAATATCAAGCCCAAAATAACGTGCACTGAAAAAAAAAAATTCATATATATTTTGAGTTCTGTGACCTTGACCATAGACCCCAAACTATCGCGAGAAGGATGCTTTTTTGCACATATATTGAGTCCTGTGACCTTGACCTTTGACCTCATGAACCCCAAAATCTAATCAGATCATTGTCTTCCCAATATATACACTCATACCAAGTTTGAATTTGATCTGTCAACAGGTTCTCAAGATATCGCGAGAACAAGGCATTTTTAAACATATATTGAGTCCTGCGACCTTGACCTTTGACCTCATATACCCCAAAATCTAATCAGATCATTGTCACCCCAATATATACACTCATACCAAGTTTGAATTTGATCTGTCAGAGGTTCTCGAGATATCGCGAGAACGAGGCATTTTTTAACATATATTGAGTCCTGTGACCTTGACCTTTGAACTCATGAACCCCAAAATCTAATCAGATCATTGTCATCCCAATATGTACAGTCATACCAAGTTTGAAATTGATCCGTCAACTGGTTCTTGAGATATCGCGAGAACGAGGCATTTTTTAACATATATTGAGTCCTGTGACCTTGACCTTTGACCTCATGAACCTCAAAATCTAATCAGATCATTGTCACCCCAATATGTACACTCGTATCAAGTTTGAAATTGATCGGTCAACCGGTTCTTGAGATATCGTGAGAACGAAAACGGGACGTACGTACGGACGTACGTACGGACGTACGTACGGACAGTCGTACGGACAGTCGTACGGACGGACGGACGGACAACCAGAAAACATAATGCCTCCGGCCACTTCGTTGGCGGATTCGTTGGCGGAGGCATAAAAAGGGTTCCTAGGGAGAACTACCATTAATAGGGTCTTGTGGCTCAATGGTAAGAGCACCGGTCTAGCAATCTGGAGGTCTGGGTTCAATTCCTGGCAAAGCCCAATTGGTCAATTTCCTTTATATTTGAATTATTCAATTAACAGACGACTGTCCATCCCGAGCTGTCTGGCTGCAATGGCAGCAGCACGGCACGAGTTTCATAACTTCCCACCATAAGCCATGATTGTCTGGCGTTCCTATTGCGCTCTATACAATGTAAGGGGATTTAAGATTCTCAAAGGGAACGTTTGAAATTAAATCTCACAACTTACTGTTCCGTTTGACCAAAGCAACAGGTGACTGTCCATCCCGAGTTGTCTGGCGGCAATGGCGGCCGCGCGGCACGAGTTTGAGAAGATACCCCCACAAGCCATGATTGACGTGCTGCCCTGCGATACGGCATCGGCCATCAGGAACTCTAGCTTGCGGACCTGTGTCGGGAGAGGGGCAAGAAAATGGGATTTATACAAATTATTTCAAGAATCTTCAGAATAAAAAGAGGTAGTGACAAATAAAACAGTTCGTTTTTTCTTTCATGAATAAACTTTAAATTATTAGAGAAGCTAAGCAATGATAGAATATGATATACCCAAGTTTAAATATCCTTGGCTTAGTGCCAGGTGGCTTCTGACTATATGAGCAAGGAAAAGGGCTCCATGGGAACGTGCCCCATTCAAGGGTCTTTGTGCCATGATGGCTGAGCACCGGTCTAGCAATCCGGAGGTCTCGGGTTCGAATCCCAGCAAAGCCTCTTTTTCTTTGCTCTTTTCCATTTATCCCTGGTCAGTTTGCTTTGTTTTGATTTGATCAAATGAATTATCAAATTCATACCTTATTTCCAGACAGCACGCTGCCCGTCATGTCATCCCTCTTGATGTGAACCTGGAAGTCACTCGGGGTTCCTGGCAGTCGCCATCTTTGGATTGGTGTGCCAAGAGTGCCCAACTGTTGCAGACAAAACAGATGGTAGAAATTAGTATTCAGTTTAACAATGTTATTTTAATGATGATGATGATGATGATGATGATGAGGATGAGGATGAGGACGACGAGGGTGATATGACAAAGAGTGAACAGCATTTAGAGAGGAAACAAACAGTAGGAATAAGTGTTACAACAGCAATGATGATTGGTTGATGATTGACGCTGTGACAATCAACGCTGGTCAAACATGCTGGACGATGATGATGATGATGATCAACCATGATAGACGATCATCCATAAAAGAAGTGGATATTGCGCCTCCCCCCCCCCCCCCCCCCCCCAAAAAAAAAATGTAAAAAAATTTTAAATAAAATAAAACAATTTGGGGAGGAATTATCATATTTGTTCAGTCCTGAGCGAGATGACCTTTCGTCTCATTCCCCTGAATTACTTCATGACCAGTGCCCTGTTTATGATGATATGGAATGACTATGGAAGTAGACCTATCAACTTCTATGTCGTTTGACTTAGCGTCAGCGTATACTTGAAATTGTTTTTATGTCTAGCAGTGGCGAAGCTTCATTCAGGGCATCACTTGCCCCCTCCTCCCCCCCCCCCCAAAAAAGGGAAAAAAGGGTTAAAATTCTATTAACCCCCCCCCCCCCCCCCCCCCCCCCCCCCCAAAGCTGCTGATGCGAGGTATAATCTGGCAGGTCCTCTACTTACCATTTCACTTCACTTACTTACCCATATGGTCTACTTTGTTATGTTACTGAGATGAGAGGCCCAACTTTAGAGTATGCTCCTCATTACAAACATTGCTTCCTTCCCCCCCCCCCCCCCCTCCTCTCCCCTCCCATATCGTGACATGACCGGACACCCTATGTCACCGAATTAAATATATATGCCTATCCACTTAACATATGATCACACTTCACTTACCGATATAGTGTACTTCGGGATGTTGGTGAGATGTGAGGCCCACTCTGGAGGGTTGAAGACGTCCAGGGGGTAGTCGGAATCCTGTTCAATGATGTGACCCATTGTAATTTTTGCTGCTGCTTCTTGCAAGGACACCGAACGATTCGAAATAAGTACTTCAGATGAATGCAAACGAGCTGACGTTGTTGTTGTTGAGTTGTCTAGAAAGCGAGGATCTCTGCCAGTCAATTGATGATCTTTGTTTGATTCTAAGACTGATATTGGTTGTGGTAGTTCTCAAACGAGTACAAACTCAGCAAGTTCAATAAATACGGAGGTAGTTGGTGGTGTGTAGATGAGTACATTAGGGACCAGCCCGGCAAGTTTTAGAGATGAATATCACGCCGTCATATTTCCCCTGCAAGAACAATGGTATGAAAATACATTGAATCATCACAATCAATTAATTATATTATGAATCATTTTTTAAAATGTGTAAATGAAATATCACATTGATTTTACACACCTTTTTTCCCCAGCAGGGGGCAGAAAGGGGGAAAAGAAGACAATGATTTCCATGGGGTAACAATCACCCCCTAACAGCCCCCCCCCCCCCCCCCCTCCCCCTCCTTGACTTAGCAGAAATAAGGACGGGTAGGGTTGCAGAACATCTAATGATCTCATCCAAATTTAGCATACCGTAAAACTCCATGTATAAGACGCACTTTTTTTCAGTCGGAAAAATTTCAAAGTGGGGGGTGCGTCTTATACACAGGTACAGCCTGTCATGTTGAATATGTATAACACATGGTTTAGGGCATGACAAGGGGTTGTTGTCAGTTGTAGCATTCAGCAACGTATACCCTTTTCTCACACAAAAAATATTGGTTACAGATGTACAAATTGCAAGTTTATGTTACGTTATACTGCTGCTAATGAATATATTCATACATTCGTGAGCAGCAGTACTAATTAAATATGCATTTTTCTAACTAGTGGTTATAAATTTTGCTCATAATTAAAAATAGTTGTTAGTAAATTTAGAAAATTGCATTATATTTAGTGAGTATTGGTGCTCATGAATATTCATGAATATGAATATGAATATTTATGAGCACCAGTGTTACTGCTCAATAAATGTGCAATTTGTGTACTAACCACTATTTTTATGTGAGAAAATGATGCTGATGAATGCTACATTCAACATTAAGCTATTGTCATGCCCTAGACCAGTGGTATAAGCATTCCAACAGCAGCACTTCAGGGTCTTTTAAAAAAAATACAGGATGTCTAAAAAATAAAAAATAAATTATTTATTTTTTATTTTTTTTGCTGTGAAAGTTGGGGGTGCGTTTTATACACGAGTGCGTCTTATACACGGAGTTTTACGGTACACATCTATCTCCCTCTTTATATGTTTATATGTATATATGTCGTCAGAACAATGACATCAATTTGTGTTGATCTGTAGTAGATCTAGTACGGTAGTCAGAGCGAAAAATCGTAAACCAAACTGGCCACTCAGAAAACCTACCATGCTAGTGACTGCTAGTGAGGCTACTCTATCTAACCCTAGATTTTCAAAATCCTAAACTCTAGAAGAAGTTCTCAATACCTTGTTGTTATTGTATTACCTATACAAGCATGATTATGGTCAGTTTTGGTTAACCCATCTGACATGTGAATGAAACAGATGTATGGGTCATTCTTCGATAAGTGTATAGTTTTGTGTCCCGCTACTTTGGTGTCGCATAGAAAAAAAATTAAAGCTTTTTTGTTGCTATCTCTTTGTGTTGACTTACAAGTAAGTAAAAAATCAACTAATAAAAAAACTAGATGGATCTTCGACTGCGCGCAGTCGAAAATGATGCCTCCGCCATTACGCAATTTATTTATATCAAGCCCAAATCAACATATACACTGAATTAATTCTGTACACTGAATTAATTCTGTCAACTCAATTAATTCTGTCAACTCAATTTTGATGGTACTCTAGATCTTGACGTATCACAATTATGAGCTATCAGTGACCTTGACCTTTGCCCTCATGACCCCAAAATCTAATGACTACAATTGTTCCCTAAGATACATTCAGGTATCAATTTGGATTGAAATCTGATATTCAGTTCTTGAGATTTCCAATCTCAAGCTACTTTTACATATAATGAGCCCTGTGACCTTTGACCTCATGACCCCCAAAATCTAATCAGTTCATTGGCTCTCCAAGGAACATACATGTACTAAGTTTGGTCAGAATCTGTCAATCCCTTCTTGAGATAACGCGATCACGAGCTATATTTATATATAATGAGCTCTGTGACCTTTGACCTTTGACCTCATGACCCCAAAATCTAATCGGATCATCGGCCCCCCAAGATACATACATGTACCAAGTTTGGTCAGAATCCGTCAATCCGTTCTTGAGATACGCGATCACGAGCTATTTGTGCATATATAATGAGCTCTGTGACCTTTGACCTTAGACCTCATGACCCCAAAATCTAATCAGATCATCGGCCCCCCAAGATACATACATGTACCAAGTTTGGTCAGAATCTGTCAATCCCTTCTTGAGAAAACGCGATCACGAGCTATTTTTGCAT